>JAKCOX010000173.1:141076-236218 GCA_022605575.1 Laterallus jamaicensis coturniculus | reverse complement strand
CCCAGTGCTCCCAGTGCAGGCATAATTCTGATCCCAGTGATCCCAGTCTGTCCCCAGTACTCCAGTATGGGTTTCACTCTGTCCCCAGTGATCCCAGTCTGTTCCCAGTGCTCCCAGTACAGGCATAATTCTGATTCCAGTGATCCCAGTCTGTCCCCAGTGCTCCCAGTACAGGTGTTCCTATCCCAAATGCTCCCAGTATGGGTGTCCCTCTGTCCCCAGTGCTCCCAGTACAGGTGTTCCTGTCCTCAGTGCTCCCAGTACATGCGTGATTCTGTTCCCAGTGCTCCCAGTCTGTCCCCAGTGCTCCAAACCTGGCTCTCCCTCTGTTCCCAGTGCTTCCAGTCTGCTTCCAGTGCAGGTGTCTGTTTGTCCCCACAGCTCCTTGTCTGTCCCACCCTGTCTGTCCCCATTATCCCCAACCATTGATCCCAGTTTGTCCCAGTCCATCCCTGTCCCACCCTGTCTGTCTGTCCCTGTCCCCATTGTCCCCATCCATCAATCCCAGTTTGTCCCAGTCCATCCCTGTCCCACCCTGTCTGTCTGTCCCTGTCCCCATTGTCCCCATCCACTGACCCCTGTCCATCCCTGTCCCACCCTGTCCATCTGTCCCTGTCCCCATTGTCCCCATCCATCAATCCCAGTTTGTCCCAGTCCATCCCTGTCCCATGCTGTCTGTCCGTCTGTCCCTGTCCCCATTATCCCCATCCATTGATCCCAGTTTGTCCCAGTCCATCCCTGTCCCATGCTGTCTGTCTGTCTGTCCCTGTCCCCATTGTCCCCATCCATCAATCCCAGTTTGTCCCAGTCCATCCCTGTCCCACCCTGTCCGTCTGTCCCTGTCCCCATTGTCCCCATCCACCAATCCCAGTTTGTCCCAGTCCATCCCTGTCCCACCCTGCCTGTTCCCATTGTCCCCATCCATCAATCCCAGTTTGTCCCAGTCCATCCCTGTCCCATCCATCTGTCCGTCTGTCCCTGTCCCCACTGTCCCCATCCACTGACCCCTGCCCATCCCTGTCCTACCCGTCCATCTGTCCCTGTCCCATCCAGTCTGTCTGTCCCTGTCCCGCCGCCCCCCCACTCGCCCCATCCAGGGAGGGAAACTGAGGCAGCCCCCCCCAGTCGGTGCCCCCTCCTCCTGGTCCTCCACCTTCCAGCATCCCCCACGCGTGGGGAGGGCATTGTGGGAAATGTAGTCTGCCGGGGGGGCAGCATAGCTGCCTGTACTGGGAGCACTGGGGCAAACTGGGAGCACTGGGGACAGAGGAACACCCGACTGGGAGCACTAAGGACAGACTGGGAGCACTGGGGGCAGGAACACCCGTGCTGGGAGCACTGGGGACAGAGGGACACTCGTACTGGGAGCACTGGGAGCACACTGGGAGCACTGGGGCCATGCTGGGAGCACACTAGGAGCCCTGAGGCCACACTGGGAGCACACTGGGGGCACACTGGGAGCACTGGGAACACTGGGGGCCACACTGGGGCCACACTGGGAGCACACTAGGAACCCTGAGGCCACACTGGGAGCACACTGGGAGCACACTGGGAGCACTGGGGGCCACACTAAGGACACACTGGGAGCACTGGGAACACTGGGGGCCACACTGGGGCCACACTGGGAGCGCTGGGGGCCACACTGGGAGCACACTAGGAACCCTGAGGCCACACTGGGTGCACACTGGGAGCACACTGGGGGCACACTGGCAGCACTGGGAGCACACTGGGGGCACTGGGGCCACACTGGGAGCACTAGGGGCCACACTGGGGGCACACTAGGAGGCCTGGGGCCATGCTGGGAGCACACTGGGGGCACACTGGGGGCACACTGGCAGCACTGGGAGCACTAGGGGCCACACTGGGGGCACACTAGGAGGCCTGGGGCCATGCTGGGAGCACACTGGGGGCACACTGGGAGCACTGGGAGCACACTAGGAACCCTGAGGCCACACTGGGGCCACACTGGGAGCACTAGGGGCCACACTGGGGGCACACTGGGAGCACTGGGGGCCACACTGGGGGCACTGGGGCCACGCTGGGAGCACTAGGGGCCACACTGGGAGCACTGGGAACACTGGGGGCCGCACTGGGAGCACTGGGGGCACACTGGGAGCACTGGGAGCACACTGGGAGCACTGGGGGCACACTGGGAACTCTGAGGCCACACTGGGAGCACACTGGGGGCACACTGGGAACTCTGAGGCCACACTGGGGGCACACTGGGAGCACTGGGGACACACTAGGAGCCCTGAGGCCACACTGGGGCCACACTGGGAGCACTGGGGGCACACTAGGAGCACTGGGAGCACACTGGGAGCACTGGGGGTACACTAGGAACCCTGAGGCCACACTGGGAGCACTGGGAGCACACTGGGAGCACTGGGGGCACACTAGGAGCACTGGGAGCACTGGGAGCACACTGGGAGCACTGGGGGCACACTAGGAACCCTGAGGCCACACTGGGAGCACTGGGGGCACACTGGGAGCACTGGGGCCCACCCCAGGGCCGCAGGTCCCCCCGCCCCCCGTCTCCCCCCCCCCCACTCCCCAACACCGGCCCTGGGCTCCCGTCACCCCCCGCGCGGCGGCGCCTCCCCTCGGGCGCCCCCTGGCGGCGCGGCCGGCGCGGCGTCGGGACGGAGCGCGGCGGGGATGAGCGAGGAGGGGGCGGGCGGCGGGGCCAGGCGGAGCGGCGGCTTCCCCAGGTACCGGACACCCCCCAGGCCCCCTCCCCAGCCCCGGGACACCCCCCGCCCAAAGGCACCTTCCCCAGCGGCCTGGGAAAACCCTCCCGGGCCCGGTTACCCGGCTCCGCGCGGGGCCGGGGGGGTTGAGGCCTACACCGGGCCCACCCCCCTCACACCCCCTCACACCCCCTCACACCCCCTCACACCCCCCTCACACCCCCCCCGCCTCAGCCGGGGCTGCTCCGCCGGCTCCGGGCTGCGGGGCGGGCGCGGCGCTGCCTGGGGAGGGGGGGTAGAGGCTTCATCGCCGGCCCCGCGCTGTGAGGTGGCCCCGACCCTGGGTCCTGGGCCCTGGGCTGGGGTGTGGGCCCGGCCCTGGCCCTTGTCCGCACGGTGTGCTGGCCCCATCCCTGTCCCCCTGTCCCCCTGTCCCCACGCTCTGTGCTGGCCCCATCCCTGTCCCCCTGTCCCCCTGTCCCCTCACTCTGTGCTGGCCCCATCCCTGTCCCTTTGCTCTGCAGTGGCCCCATCCCTGTCCCCCTGTCCCCACGGTGTGCTGGCCCCATCCCTGTCCCTTGTCCCCTCACTCTGTGCTGGCCCCATCCCTGTCCCTTTGCTCTGCAGTGGCCCCATCCCTGTCCCCCTGTCCCCACGGTGTGCTGGCCCCATCCCTGTCCCCCTGTCCCCTTGCTCTGCGGTGGCCCTACCCCTGTCCTCTCACTCTATGGTGGCCCCTTCCCTGTCCCCTCACTCTGTGCTGTCCCCATCCCTGTCCCTTGTCCCCTCACTCTGTGGTGGCCCCATCCCTGTCCCCCTGTCCCCATGCTCTGTGGTGGCCCCATCCCTGTCCTCTTTTCCCCTCACTCTGTGCTGGCCCCATCCCTGTCCCCCTGTCCCCCTGTCCCCCTGTTCCCTCACTCTGTGCTGGCCCCATCCCTGTCCCCTCACTCTATGGTGGCCCCATCCCTATCCCCCTGTCCCCTCACTCTGCGGTGGCCCCATCCCTGTCCCCCTGTCCCCACGGTGTGCTGGCCCCATCCCTGTCCCCCTGTCCCCTCACTCTGTGCTGGCCCCATCCCTGTCCCCCTCTCCCCTCACTCTGTGGTGACCCCATCCCTGTCCCCTCACTCTGTGCTGGCCCCATCCCTGTCCCTTTGCTCTGCAGTGGCCCCATCCCTGTCCCCCTGTCCCCTCACTCTATGGTGGCCCCATCTCTGTCCCCCTCTCCCCTCACTCTGTGGTGACCCCATCCCTGTCCCCTCACTCTGTGCTGGCCCCATCCCTGTCCCCCTGTCCCCTTGCTCTGCGGTGGCCCTACTCCTGTCCTCTCACTCTATGGTGGCCCTATCCCTGTCCCCTCACTCTGTGCTGGCCCCATCCCTGTCCCCCTGTCCCCTCACTCTGCGGTGGCCCCATCCCTGTCCCTTGTCCCCTCACTCTGTGGTGGCCCCATCCCTGTCCCCCTCTCCCCTCACTCTATGGTGTCCCCATCCCCTCACCCCTTAACCCCCACGGCACCTCCATCCTTCCCCCCTGCCCTGTGGCAGATGCCACCCTAATCCCCATACCGTGGGACTCCATCCTCCTCCCCACCACCCCTCTCCTCCCCCACCTCCCTGCCTCCCCTGTGACCCCTCCCTGGGGCTGGTGACAGCCCTGTCCCCAGCCTGGAGCAGATGCTGGCCGCCAACCCCGGGAAGACGCCCATCAGCCTGCTGCAGGAGTATGGCACTCGCATAGGCAAGACCCCTGGCTACGACCTCCTGAAGGCTGAGGGACAAGCCCACCAGCCCAACTTCACCTTCCGTGTCACCGTTGGGGACATCAGCTGCACTGGTGGGTCCTTGACACCCTCTTCCTCTCCCAGGCTGGTCCCATCCCTCACCCCCACCCCCCACCCAGGAGGATCTCGTTTGCCTGGGATGCTGCTGGAGGAGGGGGACGGACAGTGAGGACATGGGGGTGTCCCCAGGAATGGTGGGGATGGGTTGGGGGGATCCCTAAAAAAGTAGAGGGGAGGGATTGCCTGGGATCCTGACGTTTGGGATACTCAGGGATCCCTTGGGACACCCCTAAAAGTGGGTGCTGGTGGGGAATCGCCTGTGATTTAGTTGTCTGGGTCATTTGGGGACCCTCTGGGAGCCCAAAAAGTGGGTGCTGGTGGGGAATGGCCTGTGATTTGGATGTCTGGGTCACTTGGGGATCCCCTGGGAGCCCAAAAATGTGGGTGCTGGTGGGGGATTGCCTGGGATCCTGATGTATGGGATACTCAGGGATCCCTTGGGACACCCCTAAAAGTGGGTGGTGGTGGAGAATCACCTGTGATTTGGATGTCTGGGTCACTTGGGGATCCCCTGGGAACCCAAAAATGTGGGTGCTGGTGGGGAGTTGCCTGGGATCCCTAAAAGGCAGGGTCTGGTGGGTGGGGTTCACCTGGGATGCTGGCATCTGGGTCATTTGGGGATCCCCTGGGAGCCCAAAAAGTGGGTGCTGGTGGGGAATCAACTGTGATTTAGTTGTCTGGGTCATTTGGGGGTCCCCTGGGAGCCCAAAAAGTGGGTGCTGGTGGGGGATTGCCTGGGATCCTGATGTTTGGGATACTCAGGGATCCCTTGGGACCCTCCAAAAAGTGGGTGGTGGTGGGGAATCACCTGTGATTTGGATGTCTGGGTCACTTGGGGATCCCTTGGGACCCCCCAAAAAGTGGGTGCTGGTGGGGAATCAACTGTGATTTGGATGTCTGGGTCACTTGGGGATCCCCTGGGACCCCAAAAATGCGGGTTGTGGTCTGGGATCATGTGGGTCCCTGATGCCTGGGACACCTGGGGATCCCCTGGGACCTGCTGTGACACAGGAATCCTCCTGGGGACCCCAACATCTGGGATGATCCCTTGGGACCCCCAAAAAAACGGGTCCTGGTGAGGGATCACCCTGATGCCACTCGGGGACCCCCTGACACCCTGCTGCCAGAGTTAAGGACCCCCCTGGACCTTGAGCCCTGGACTGTGGCAGCCCTAACTGAGTGTGTGGGCTGTGAGGGGTCTGGGGGGGCCCCCAAAACCCCCCACCCCTCACTCAGTCAGTGTCTCCCCCAGGGCAGGGGCCCAGCAAGAAGGCGGCCAAGCACAAAGCGGCCGAGGTGGCCCTGAAGCTGCTCAAAGGGGGGGACATGCTGGAGCCCACCACCCCTGAGGAGCCCAGGTGAGGGGGGCACGGGGTCCCCGGGGTGCTGGGGTGTCTGGGTGGGGCTCAGGATGCAGAGAGGAGGGGATCAGAGAGAGCTGGGGGGTGCTGGGTGCACAGGGAGGGGGGCGTTGAGTATTTGCAGGAGGTGCTGAGAGGAGTTTGGGGTACTCTGGGGTGCTGGATTTGGGGGTGCCCAGGTGGTCTGGGGGTACCCAGGGGGGTGGGAGTACTCCCAGGGGTGCTGAGCACCTAGGCTCAGTGGGTTTGGGGGGTCTGCAGCAGGGGGCTAGGGGAGTTTGGGGGTTGCACAAGGTGATTTGGGGTACCAGGGGCTTGGGCATCCCAAAGGAACTGGGTTTAGGGGTGCCCAGGGGAGTTTGGGGGTGCCCAGGCAGATCTGGGAGTGCCCAAGCAGATCTGGGGGTACCCAGGGTGCATTTAGGGCTGCACAGGGGAGCACTGGAGATGTCTGGGGTGGGGGGGGAGTAGGGAAGGGGTAGAAATACCAGGGGACCTGGGGGTCCCAAGGGAATAGGGGGTGCCTGGCAGGATTTGGGGTGCCAGGGGGAGGTTTTGGGGGGGCCAGCTCAGGCATTAACATCTCACCTTCTATCCCCAAGCTCTCCTTTCCCCCCAGAGCCCCCGGCTGAGCTCGGCCCTGCAGCTGCCCCCCCAGCACCCACCGTGCCCCCCCCCTCACCCAGGTAACAGAGTTGGGGGGGCACCCAGATGCCCAGGGCTGGGCAAGGGGGGGCATCAATCTCCCCCAAGCTCCTGGGGAATCCTGGCAGGGGGGGAGGGGGGGCTCAGAACTGCCCTCCTCACTCTGCCCCCCATCACACCTGACCCCCCCCCCCCACACAGGGGCACCCCCCTGGAGATGAAGACGCCCGTGTCCCCCCCCCAGTCGGAGTGTAACCCTGTGGGGGCTCTGCAGGTGGGTGACACCACAGGCTTGGTGCCTGTCCCTGTTTTGGGGGGGTGATGAGACAATTTAGGGGACAGCCATCCCTGGTTGGGGGGGGGTGTGCCTCTTTGGGGGTGGCTTTACCCCTTTTGGGGGTGGTGGGGACCTTTGGGGGCTGCCTCTGCCCCGCTGGGGGGGTCTCTTACCCATTTAGGGGACAGTTACCCTATTCTGGGGACAGTTAGCCCCATTTTGGTACTGGTTACCCCTATTTTGGGGACAGTTACCCTATTTTGGGGACAGTTAATCCCATTTTGGGGCCAGTTATCCCCATTTTAGTACCAGTTACCCCTATTTTGGGGACAATTACCCTATTTTGGGGCCAGTTATCCCCATTTTGGGGACAGTTACCCCGTTTTGGGGACAGTTAATCCCATTTTGGGGCCAGTTATCCCCATTTTAGTACCAGTTACCCCTATTTTGGGGACAATTACCCTATTTTGGGGCCAGTTATCCCCATTTTGGGGACAGTTACCCCGTTTTGGGGACAGTTATCCCCATTTTGGGGCCAGTTATCCCCATTTTAGTACCAGTTATCCCCATTTTAGTACCAATTACCCCTATTTTGGGGCCGGCCCTGCTCATTTCGGGCTGGAATCTTCTTCCTTGGGGGGCAGCTCTGCCTGTTCTTTTTCAGGGGGGGCAGCTTGTGGGTCAACCCCCCCTCCTATTTGTCTGTGTCCCCCCTTCCCCTCCCCTCCCCAGGAGCTGGTGGTGCAGAAGGGCTGGCGCCTGCCCGAGTACACAGTGACACAGGAGTCGGGGCCGGCGCATCGCAAGGAGTTCACCATGACCTGCCGTGTGGAACGCTTCGTGGAGATTGGTATGAGGCTGGGAGGGGAGCCTGTCACCCCCCCTGGGGTGTGTAGGGGGTGTGTGACATGGTGCCAAGCTCCCCTGGGTGTCCTTTGTCCCCTCCTTACAGGCAGTGGCACCTCCAAGAAGCTGGCGAAGCGCAACGCGGCCGCCAAGATGCTGGTGAGGATCCACAACGTCCCCATGGAGCCACGTGAGGGCAGCGAGGCCGAGGTGGAGGAGGACCAGTTCTCCATGGTACCAGCCAGCCAGGGGTTAATGGGGGACAGGGGCACCCCAGGGAGTTAATGGGGAGGGGATGTGGGCACCCCATGGGCACCCCGAGGGGTTAATGGGGGACAGGGGCACCCCAGGGAGTTAATGGAGGGGGGATGTGGGCACCCTATGGGCACCCCGAGGGGTTAACAGGGGACACAGGCACCACAGGGAGTTAATAGGGGGGATATGGGCACCCCATGGGCACCCCGAGGGGTTAAGGGGTGGGGACATGGGCACTCTGAGGTCACCCTGAGAGGGTTAAGAAGGAGACATGGGCACCCCGAGGTCACTCCAGGGATTTAATGGAGGGATGTGGGCACCCCACGGGCATCCCAGAGCATTAATGGGGGGACACAGGCACCCCATGTGCACCCCGAGGGGTTAAGGGGAGGACCTGGGCACCCCAAGGTCGCCCCAGGGGGTTAATGGGGTGTCTGTAGGGTCCCTGAGCCCCCACATCCCTCGGGTGTCCTTGCATGGGAACCCTGAGCCCCCCCCCCACCCCATTGGGGGTGTCTGGAGGGTCCCTGAGCCCCCACATCCCTCGGGTGTCCCTGCAATGGGAGCCCTGAGCAGCCCCCCACAGCAGTGGGGGTGTCTGGAGGGTCCCTGAGCCCCCACATCCCTCGGGTGTCCCTGCATGGGAGCCCTGAGTCGTCCCCCCCACCTGAGTGGGGTCAGGGACCCCCCACATCCCTCGGGTGTCCCTGCAATGGGAACTCTGAGCCCCCACACACCCCAGTGGGGGTCTCTGGAGGATCCCTGAGTCCCCACATCCCTTGAGTGTCCCTGCACTGGGAGCCCTGAGCCCCCCCCACCCCAGTGGGGGTGACTCTGGAGGGACCCTGAGCCCCCACATCCCTCGGGTGTCCCTGCATGGGAGCCCTGAGTCCTGCCCCCGACCTGAGTGGGCTCAGGGATCCCCCACATCCCTCGGGTGTCCCTGCAATGAGAGCCCTGAGTGCCCCCTCTGCCCCAGTGGGGGTCTCTGGAGGGTCCCTGAGCCCCCACATCCCTCGGGTGTCCCTGCATGGGAGCTCTGAGCCCCCCCCCCACCCCAGAGTGGGTGTCTGGAGGGTCCCTGAGCCCCCTGCACCCCGCAGGCGGGCCCCAGGCTGGAGGGGCTGCGGGGCCGAGCCCCCGGCTGTACGTGGGACTCGCTGCGGAACTCGGCGGGCGAGAAGATCGTGCAGCTGCGGAGCCACCCGCTGTCCCCGCTGGGCGCCGGCGCCTGCGCCCTGCTGCAGGAGCTCTCCGAGGAGCAGAGCTTCGCCATCAGCTACCTCGACATCGGTGAGCATCCCCCACCCCCCAAAATACACCCTGGGCACCCCCCACAAAACACACCCTGGGGACCCCACATCCCTCCCCAAAACACCCCCTGGGGACCCCTCACCAAAACACACCCTGGGCACCCCACACCCCTCCCCAAAACACACCCTGGGCACCCCCCATCCCTGCACAAAACACACCCTGGGGACCCCCTGATCCCTCCACAAAACACACCCTGGGCACCCCTCCACAAAACACGCCCTGGGGACACCCCACCCCTCCCCAAAACACACCCTGGGCACCCTGCACCCCTCCACAAAACACACCCTGGGCACCCCCATCCCTCCCCAAAATACACCCTGGGGACCCCTCCCCAAAACACACCCTGGGCACCCCCATCCCTACCCAAAACACACCCTGGGGACCCCTCCCCAAAACACACCCTGGGCACCCCCATCCCTTCCCAAAACATCCCCTGGGGACCCCTCCCCAAAACACACCCTGGCGAACCCCCATCCCTCCCTAAAACACACCCTGGGGACCCCTCCCCAGAACACCCCCTGGGCACCCCTCTCCCCATCCCAGGCTTGAGGGGGGTGTTCTGGGGGTGGATTTGGGGTGACACCGACCTGGTCCTGTGTGTGTGTGTGTCCCCAGATGCGCTGAGCCTCAGCGGGCTGCACCAGTGCCTGGTGGAGCTGTCGACGCAGCCAGCCACCGTGTGCCACGGCGCCGCCCCCTCCCGCGACGGCGCCCGCTCCCAGGCCGCCCGCAACGCCCTCCAGTACCTCCGCATCATGGCCGGGGGCAAGTGAGACCCCTCCCCACACACACACAGAGCCCCCAACCCGCCTGCCGACACCCGGACGGACACACAGACACTCCAACGGACCCACCGACGGTCCCCCTGGACTCGCCAACCAACACGCGGACCTCCCTGATGGATGTCTGGATAGACACACGGACACCCAGACAGACACCCGGCTCCCACTGATGAGCCCTGTGGGTACCAGGATAGACAGACAGATGGACAGACACACAGCTCCCCCCAGATGGAGCTTGGATAGAGCTCAGGGCCCGGGGGCACCCTCCGTGCTGGGGTGAGGAGGGTCCCCGGACACCACCCAGCCCCTGGGAATAAAGCTGGGGGGGTTTGTACACTCCCGGCGTCGGTGTCTTTCTGGGGGGGGGGGGGGGAAAGGGGGGTTGGGAGTCTGGGGGGGGCAGAAAAGGGGCAGGGTTCCCCCCCCTCCTCCTTCCTTCCCCCACCATCCCTCAGGGGCAAAACCAAAGCGAGCGTTCAGGGGTGAGTGGCACCAGTTTATTGGGTGACCCATGGACGGACAGATGGACTCATGGACAGACTCACGGACGGGTCTCCAGACAGACGGCTGTTGGGATGGACAGACGGACGCTCAGCGGCGGCGGCCGAAGCGTTGTGGTGTCGCCATGGTCCAGAATGGGGCAGCTGGAGGGTCCCAGCTGCGGGGGCTGAGCCGGGTCTGGGACCCCCCCTGCGGCCCCCGCCCAAACCTGTCGCAGGGACACGGCACCGCTGACACCCCACCATGGGGACAGACAGACAGAAAGACAGACGGACGGGGATGGATGGACAAGGATGCACAGGGACAGAAGAGGATGGACAAACGGGGACAGGTACGATGGTGACAGACGGCAGGGGACAGACTGAGGGACACGGGGACAGACAGACATGGGATGGCCACAGACAGACATGGGATGGCTATGGACAGACGGACACTAGCAGGGACCCCCCATCCTGTCCTGTCCCCCCCAGCACCCAGCTCCTTCCCCACCGCTGGGCTCCCCACCCCTGGTGTCCAGGACACCGGCCCCTCCCCAGACTCCCCCCGGCCCCGCTCACCTCTGCGGCTGGAGGGGGGAGCCCGGGCTGAGCCCGGGGCGCTGCAGGGACCGGAGCAACGCGCCCAGGGCGGCGGCGGCGGCCCCGGGAGGCGGCCCCGGGGGGGCAGCGGCGGCCTGTGGAGGGGTCGGACGGGGCGGGGAGGTCACGGCAGCCCCGGGGCTGGGGGAAGGGGGGGGCACACCGACCCCTCCGACCCCCAAAACCCCGTTTTCCCTTCCCGGTCTCTCCCCCACCCGCCGCATCCCGCTCTCCCGCCCCGACGGCGCGGCGCTGGCCGGGGCTCACCGGGGCCGGGGCGCGGTTGGGGCCGGTACCGGGGTCGAGGAGCCCGGGGCAGGAGCGGGCGGCGCGCAGGACCCCCGCCAGCAGCAGCAACAGCAGCAGCCGCCGCCCCGCCATCGCCCCCGTCACCCGCCGCCGCCGCCGCCTCTTATAGCGGGGCCGGGCCGGGCCGGGCCGCCGGGGGGGTCCCGGGGGAGCGGGAGATTGCGGGGATCAATCCTGGCCCCGCCGCCGCCGCTAATGAAACCCATTTACCAGCCGCGACAGCCGCCCCGGGGACGGACGGACAGACGGACGCGGTCCCGCATCCCCGGGACCCTCCCCCGGGACCACCGGGGCTGCCCGCACCGTCGGAGCGAGACCACCCCCGGTCCCGTCCGTGGGGTTTCACCCTCCCGACCGGGACTCCCCCAAAACCGGCCCCCCCCACCCCCAGGATCCCCCCTCCCCTCCCCGGGATCCCCCTCCCACCCCCCCCCCACGCTGTCACTGCTCGTTGCCGCCACCGTGTGGCCGCGCCGCGTTCCTGCAGCCTCGACGGGGCGGCCCCGGCGATGCCCGGGACCCCCCCCAACACCGCGGGTCTCACCCCCGACTCGAATCCAGATAAACCCCTCTCTCTCTCTCTCTCTCTCGCGGTGGGGGTGGTTGGGGGGTGTCCCGGGTGACCCCCACAGGCTCAGGGGGTGCGATCCGCCCCCCCCCCTCGCAGTCTGATGGGCGTGTGGTGCAACCCAGGGCTCCCCCCCCCCCCCCCCACCCAGGCAAGTGCCACCCAAAGGGGGAATCCCTGACACGGGTGACACCAGGGGTGTCCCCCCATCAACCCAGCTCCGAGGCCCCCCCCATCCACCCGCACCCCCCCCCCCACTCCCCCAAGCAGAGGGCGGCAGCCACCAACCACCTCCTGGGTAATAGTTTAATGTGATATTGCAGCATAAATAAAGGCACGTTACATGTTGGGTACGGCGGGGGGGGGGGGGCTGGGTGGGGGGGAGGAGTCAGGACGTGTCTATGCCACCCCCCCCCCCCCCCCCAGCCACCCACCGCATCCCCACCCCCCCCCCACATACCATGTCCCCAGGCCCCCGGGGGTGGGGGGGCTGTGAGGACCCGCTCACAGGAGCCCATGTGGGGATATTTTGAGGGGGGGGTGGTGGGGAAGGGGGTTAAGGGGGTGTCCCCCTGGGGGGGGCGCAGGGAGGGGTTACAGCTGAACCCTGTTTTCTTGCGTAAGGAGCTGCGCATCCGTTCTGGAAGCTGCGATATGGCTATATAGGTGTGTATATACTCATAGATACGTGGTTATAGATACTCCACCCCGTGGGTATGCTTTTTGGGGGGGGGGGGGGGGGCAGGGGTAGAGGAGGGGGTTTGTCTCCTTTATCTCAGCTTCTTCTGGTATTGATCGACAAAGCTCGCTGTACAAAGCAGCTGGGAGGGATGGGATGGGGTGAGGGGCTCAGGACCTTCCTCCTGTGTCCCCCAAGGAGTGGTGGGTCCATCTGTCACCTCCCATCGTGCATGGAATTGGGGGAGGGGGGGGTACACACATGGGGGAGACACTAAACTGAAACGGGTAAAAAGAAATGATGAGTTTCATTGAAATCCAGAACCAAGGAGCTGGTTTGGGGGGGGACGGCGGAGCTGAACCCCCCCCCCGACTCCACCCAAGCCCAAGGAGATCTTCATCTCCACCCAAAGTGGGAGAGGCCCTCTCCCCCTCCCTCCCCTGGGGTTCAGCATCGCCCCTGGGTGGGGGTACAGCTGCCCCCAGCCCCATTTTTCAGCCTCTTGTTTCTTTTTTGTTTCCAGAGCGATGAGACCCCCGACTCCCCCCCAGCCGGCGCCACCGTTCCAGCTCTTCCCGACTCCTTCACACCCCAAAGGTGACCTCCAAACCCCACGTGGCTTTTCCCTGCACCCCAGTACCCCCCCCACTGCCCCAACAATTCAGCCACGGAGGAGGGATGGAGATCCCCAAAACTGAGATGGGGTTTGGGGGGGGTGTGGGAGAGGGGGGAGACGAGTGTGAAGCCACAGGACCGACTCCAGCACCAGCCGGGGGTTCGGTTAAGGCACCACAGCCACAGCCCAGGGGCTGCCAGAGGAAAGTGCTGGTGCTGAGAGGAGCCAAGTGGGCAACTGGTGTGTGTCCCCCCCTCATCCCTGCCACCCTCCTGAAGGCATCTGCAAAGTCTTGGAGCAAGAGTTGGACCGGGAGGAGATGAAAAAGCCACCGTCACCCTCCTGGGTTTAGGGGAACCCCACAAAGTCCATTGTCCCAACCAAGCCCAACCCACCACCCAAACCAAGGCACAGGCACTACAGCTGCAGCCCAGGAAGGAAACCACCTCCAAGAGAAGGGATGAGGGAGGAGGAGATGACACAGGGCACAAACCCAGCAGCCCTTCGGCTCTTGGGAGCCGTTGGAAGGGCTCAGCTGGGATTTCCACTCCTCGGAGGCTGAAGGCTCCTCACTGATCCTGCATATTCATCAGCTGGGTTTTAATTACTGGGCAGCCTGATGTTATTGCCACGTGGCTGCTCCAGCGACACCGAGGTGCTGGAAAAAGCCCTGGTGGCAAAGGCATCTCTGTGTACCCTCCTCTCTGAAAAGAGTGGCAAGAGGCACCTCTCAAACACCAAACCCACCCCTCCCAGCAGCCTCCTCAGCCTTGGGACGTTCAGCATCAGCTCTGCCAGGCACCTTTAGGAGCCCAAAGAAGGGAAACGGAGACGTGGAAGCTGCTCTGAGACCTGGAAGCTGCTCCGGGACCTGGAAGCTGCTCCGGGACCTGAAACCTGCTCTGGGACCTAGAACCTGCTCTGGGACCTGGAACCTGCTCTGGGACCTGAGACCTGGAACCTGCTCTGGGACCTGGAACCTGCTCGGAGACCTGGAACCTGCTCTGGGACCTGGAACCTGCTCTGGGACCTGAGACCTGGAACCTGCTCTGGGACATGGAACCTGCTCTGAGATCTGGAACCTCCTCTGGGACCTGGAACCTGCTCTGGGACCTGCAGGTTTCAAACCCTTATGGGGTGAAACCCACCTGAGGGGGACATGGGGAAGCCACAACCCTCTGAATTGAAAGAGATAGGAAATAAAACGTATGGTGTGGTCACAGGCTCGGTCCCTGACTGTCCCTGCCCAGGTCTGGAGCTTTACAACTGGGGTTTCATGAGATTCTTTCAAGGCACTGAGCATGGGGGGAGGTGGAGAGGAGCCAAGACGGGGAGAGGCTGGAGTGGGGCAGCACTGGTGGTGAGGGATGGAGGGATGGGGACAAAAGCTGCTCTCTGCCCCCCTCAAGTTGTCACCAACAAGGTCTGAGCTACCTCACGCTGTGATGTGAGAGCAGGGAAACCCTCTGGTGGGAGGCTGGTGAGTGACTGGGTGACCGCTGCTCTCCCATCATTGGGTCACTCTGAGTCCCTACAGGTCAAAACAAGGGGTGAGGGAAGGTGCCCCAATCGATGCCAATGCTGCTGGCTGCGTCTGCTCCAGATCTGATGCCTCTTCCATGTCTCCATCCTTCCAACCCTGGCACCACACACCACCGTCCACTCCTCCACCTCATCCACCCCGACACAGCCAAGGAACCGGCGGTGGGATGAGCCCAGAGCTCCTTTTCTCCAGTCCCTTTTCTTCCTCGACAAGACAGGAGGATTTTCTGCAGCGCCCAACGCTCGGGGAGCCTAGGAGGAGCTGGTGAGCTACAGTCGGCACCGCCAGACACAACCCCTGGCTCCCAGCATACGACAGGAACCCAACGGCTGAGGAAGCAAATCTGTTTTACAACACATTTTTGTCATTCCCACTGTTCCCAGACAAAGAAGGAACCAGGAAAATCTCATTCCAAAGTCCCCCCCCCCCTTGAAGCAAACCGAGCTGCTTCAAATACCAGAGCAAACAGACAGGGTGTTTTTACACCTTTTTGGATGTCAAGGAGCCAGGCAGGATCTTGTCCCTCCTGCAAACCCTCTGCCTTAGATCCTGACCCCTCCACCCCCCAGAAAAAAAAGGTCCTGCTGTGCCTCACCAGCCTGAAACACTTTTTAAACCAGGTCACATGGATTTAAGACCTGTTGAGCCCCCCCCTTCCCTGTGGCTGCTCCCCACAGCTCGCTCTCACCGCAGAGATGCGTAGCGTGTCGGGACGGTAACGCTGGGGCATCTTCTGGCCCACACAGGCTCCACAGGGGGGGCTTTACAGAAGCAAAAGGCAGGTTTGGGGAAGGGGGGGGGGGCGTTACGTGGGGGTCTGACCCAGAAGTGCAAACTGCTGAGGCTGGAGCCGAGCCTGGTGAAGCACAAAGTGACTTTGGAGATGAGCAAGAGGAGCCAGAGGAGCGCGGAAGCTGCAGCGACTTGAGACAGACCAAAGCCAGGAAACGCTGCGGTTGATGGTGCTGAGAAACAGAGGAAACCCTGAAGAAGAGGGGAGGGGGAGAGCAGAGACCCCCCCCCGACAGAAGAACCAACCCACAGGAACTTCCCTGTCCCTGGTGGGATCTGGTTCCTCACTCAGACTTTGCTTTGGGCTTTGCTGTTCCCTGGGAACCTTCCAAGTCCGGAGGAGCCAAACGGAATCGCTTCGACCAACAAACTTGGCTCAAAAGTGGCGAGTGCAACCTGAGGTGGGTGAGAGGTGGGCAGAGGAGGGGCTTTCCAGGGTGAGGAAGGCCAAGGGGCTGCTGTGGCTCCATGGATTCTGATCCCAAACACACACAGCATTCCCTTCTCGTTCCCAAACTACCAACCCCAACGGCTTGCCCGGGGTGGGCAGGAGCCTTGGGAAAGCACAGGCAGACATGCACCAGATCCGATTCTGAGCGTCTCTAAACATCCAGGGTGGGTTCTTAACCTGCCCTGGGCACATGGAAGCTCTGTGAATCCTTCATTTGCTCCAGTTTGGAAGCAACTGGATGCTCCATCCCCGGGAGTGGAAGATAAAGGTGAGGAAGAGGTAAAAGCTGGGTGAATAGAACTGGTACTTCCTGCTCCCTCCCCTTGGAAGAGGCAACTAATTCACAATTTAAGGCCACCATTATTGACATGGGTAATGGGGATGATGATCCTGGGAAGAGGGAGGGGGTGGGAACAGCCCAATTCTGCACCTCATGCTGTTACTGCTCCTCCCAGAGCGACTCGGCGCCGGGGCCCAGGCGATGCACCCAGCACCAGCTCACTGTATGGAAGACTGAGTGAGGACAGGACAGGTCAGACAGCACCTCTCCTCCAGCAACTGCAGCATCCCGGCCCCTTGAACACACACAGCAATCCCCAGGAACACGTTTCCAACCCCCCTTCCGTCATCTCCATCTCCCAAACCTCCCAACTTCTGGGCATAAACTGATTTAACGGCGCTTAAACTCCCATCACAGCCACAATGCATTGCTGGGAGACTGGGGGTGACGTTGGCCACCCCTAAATCCCTTGAACCTAGGAGCTGGAGGAGGCTCCTGGTGCAAAGGTGCAATGTTTTGGGTAGCCAGAGCAGAGAGGGGGAGCAGATGCCTGGAAGCAGCAGGCTGTTAAAAATAAAATACATTGACAGCACGACTAAATGTCACAGCCTCCCCAGAGCTGTGTGTTCCTTTGCCCAGAGCAGAGGAGGAGGAGGAGGAGGGTGGTGTTTGGGGGGGTGGAACTGGAAGAGAGGAAGCGCCAAGGGGATCCACTGAGCGTGGAGGTTTAGTGTTAACGTAACCGATACCTGAAAGGGCCCCATTTGAGGTGCTTTTCAAAGCCAGGCTCTGGGTGTTCAGAGGGCTCTGCGAGTTGACAGCTTGTCAACTGAAGGATGGAGAAAAGCGCTTCAAGCTGTAGCCATCCCATGGGGGGGGACAAGTGATGGATGGCAGGGCTTTGGGTGGGTGGAGGGGAGCCCAGAGCTGTCCAGGCTACGCAGCGTAAGAAGCGCCATAGCTGCCCTTAACTCACTGGGGAATAAAAAGAAACCAAACCCCCTCCCCTTCCCCCCCCAAAAAAAAAGAAAGAAATAAAAATCCTCATTGTCCCCCCCACTGGTCAGGGACACTGAGTTACGGTCAGTCTCTCCGGCTGTGAGTTCGTGGGGAGGTCCGGTGTCACCCGCGGAGGCTGTGACATCATCTGCCAGCAGACTGTGACTGTGGAGCCATGATGACGTGTGAGGGGACCGGCATGGCCAGTTCTGTCCTTTGGCTCGCCATCTGGGTGAGCACCGAGGTGGCAACTGCTTCTGCTGCCGAGCGGACGCTGAGCCCGTTGGGAGAGGCCGTCACGGAGCTGTGCTGGATGACGGGGGCAGGGGAGCCGGTGGGCTCGGAGCTCTCCTTGGGGCTTTCTGCTCGGCCAGGTGAGAAGGGGATGGGGTGGAAGGGGCATAAAAAAAGAGAGAAAAAGAAGGAGATAAGGTTAGAGAGAGGCTGGTTGGGTCGCTGCCCACGATGGCTGTGAGATGAGGGGGTGGCACGCTGATTGCGCAGTGGAGATTGGGTTGGGATTCACTTCATGCTCACCTTTCCTGCCAGAGCAGCCTGGAGTGGTGAGGCTGATCCCTAAGGGAATCCCAGTTCCCCTCTCCTCCAAGCTTGGTGTCTCCATCCCCCCCATCCCAACCAAGTGTTTGGCAATAGGAAGTGAGGGCTGGCAATAAACCCATCGGAGCTGGGATGTAAGGGCTGGCCCAGAGAAAACCCATCCAACTCTTACCAAATTCACATCCAGAAGGGCTAAAGCACAGAGGTTTCACCCCAAGGATGGGCAGCCCCAGCGTAACCTTTCCCTTAATAAATCCATTTCCTCATTACAAGCAAGGAACTTTCCCTACATCTCATTTCCTGGCGCGGTGCTGGGTTCAAGGCCATTTAGCCCAGAGACCCTACAGCTCCTTCCACATCCTCACCATCTGCCAGGCGACAGAAACCCTTCTGCAAAGGCAGGTGGGTTCACTCCTGCTTTTCTATCAATCACCTGGTTCGCTCTTTATCGTCCTCTAGAACATTAAAATCAATTAGAGCCCGTTAACGAACTGTTTGCTCGCTCGATTTCTCCTGCTCACTCCAAGCAATGAGGATTGAAGGGATGGGGAAGCAAACAAAGAGCTGACACCTTCTCCTTCTCTCAGGGCTCTTTTTTTTTTCCCCCCAAAAAAACTTTGGATTGTCTCCCACAAACAGCCTGCAGAGAGCTTCCAAGGCAGGGGGATAATTTGTGACCTATCAAACGCCGAGGCGAGAGCAATCAGGCCTCTCTCTTTGGGGGGATACACTCATTATCTACGGATGCCAGGAGGAAATTCCCTCCTGTGCACTTGGAGAGATGAATTACGGGTAAGATGCGGTCACCTTCCTTTAAAAGAGCAAAATAATGGCATGAGCTGGGATACTTCTTCCACGTCAAAGAGGGTAAACCCCACGACACCGGGGAAAGAGGGGGAAAAACCTATCAGAGGAGAGGTTTTACAGCCTTCTTAGGTGCTGGTAAATGTGTTTTAGGGCTCAGTTCCCTACCAGGTGCTTGAATATCATCCCCCTTTCTTTCCCAAATGGGGTTTTACCCTTTGCTGGTGTATCCAGAGCTGATCAGAGAATGGACTTGGCAGGGAGAGAGAAGGTCGAGGGGAGCGATGGAATAGTTTGGCATCCCCCAAAAAAAGGAGATTTATAAGGTATTACAAATAAACCAACCCAACTGTACAAGAGGCAGCTGTAATTCCATCGAGGGAATCTGGTGGTTTTGTTTAAGGAGCTGCTTAGTCACAAATCTCCCTAATAAAAAAGGCAGTTGGGGAAGAGGGAGGGGGGGACACACACACTGGGAGGGAGGTGTGAAATTCATCTTTATTATTCAGCTGTGTGATGAATTCCTATTCTTGGAGTAGACAAGACTGGGAGGAATAATAATAGGAACTGTAAACTTGGGAAGTTTAACAGGGAAAATCATGTTGCCTCTCTGTGTGCCATACAGAGCATGAACACCTGTCTGCAAGGGCCAGGGGATGGTGAGGGGGTTTTCACGACCTCGTTACTCAAGCTCTGAGTCACCATAATGAGAGAAAATAAACCAGCTCTGCCAAGCCCTGCACCACACCGTGGTCAGGCCTCACTGCACCCCCAAAGAGCCTTTGGGAGAGCCAGGGGGTGGGAATGGGGAAGTGATGGGGCAGGAAGGCACCTGAATCCCCCTTTCCTCCTCTCCATGCATCCCTTCCTCTCTCATCCTGCTAATGCTGGGGACACCAGGGGACTCCAGCATCCTCCCAAAGGCTTTGTGGGAATACTGCAGTGTGGAACTGTTAGGCAGTGATGACAGAAGAATCTGGATATTATGTTTAGCTCCTGGGTTGTTAATAATGAAACAGGCAGCATTAAGGAATGAATTAAAAAGAAAAATAACCCCCCAAAAAAAGGAAGACAGGAAGATGGAAAGAGGCCTCCTCACTTCCAACCCCAAACCAATGTGATGTGAATCGCAGGGAAGGAGCTACAGAGCCTCAAATGTCATTTATAGAGCCCCATGATGTCATTTATAGAGCCCCATGATGTCATTTATAGAGCCTGGCCTCTCCTGACTCTGGTTTTGCTGTCGGAGCAGCGATAGTTTTTAACTTCAAAGAGAGTATGAGTGCTTGGCACGCTGCCTGGGAGCAGGAGGGGAGGTGCTGGCCCACGCTCCAGGGAGAAGAGGGGATACAGATCACTTGTCAAATATTCCACCCCATGGAGAGGCAGAGGGAGATGTCACTCCATCCTTCTCCAGGCCACCACTGCCCTCACTGCCTGGTCTCTCTGTCTTGTCCAGCCTGGGTGGCTCCTCCTCACTGCAGAGGCCACAGCGGCAGAGGACACAGGACTGGGGTCTGTCCTGTCCTGCCAGCTGCATGAGCTGGAAAGTGATGGAGCAGAGATGAAGACGAAGGCTCCCTTTAGAGCTCAGGAGGAGTTTTATCTCCTTAGACCTACTTAAAGGGTAGGAGGACCAGTGTTAAGTCGTCACTCACCGAGATAGCCCTGTGTCTTCTTCTGTAGTGCAGTTACGGGGCAGTCCTTGTGAGCCAGCAGCAGCTGTTTGAGTTGAGCAACTTCGTTCCTCAGTAGCGTGACTTCATTCTGAGAGGGAACAAAGAAACACCCACATAGGCATCGTTCACCCTCCTGGCATGGTTTGAGCACCCTCCCACCTCTAAGCAGCAGCAGGACGTTAACCCACGCGCTTACACTTTGTCCTCTCATATTAAGGTGCCTCTGGTCCAAGAAGAGCAAAGAAAATCTCTGGGTTTTGGGGCATTTCATATGCAGCCATTGCTCTCTGCCACCAGCTACCTTCATCATCTGATCCCAGACACAGATTCTCCTGAACCCTCCTGCTAATGCCATCTGCTTGAGGGAGAGACTTTGGGGTGAGAAGCTGAGGGTACAAACCAGCTCAGACAGTGCCAGGCTGTGGGGAACATCAGAGCTCCTCCAAGCTCTTTGGATCTCTGAGAGCTTCTTCCTTAAACCAGGTTTATTCCCCTAAAAACTTTGTGTAGTGTTTCATTCCTCTACCGAAACATTTGGAGAAACAGCTGAAACCCAGTAAATTGTGTTTGGAAACTGCCTGAGGAAACAATTCCTATAATTATCTTGGGAAGAGAATAAAAATACCACAGCCAGGGCTATTGAAAAAAAATCCCACCATGTGAGTCACCAGCCAGTGGTGAAAGAAGAAGCCCAGAACAGGCAGGAGTTCAGCCTTTGGAGACCCTTCGATCCTCAGCCAGTGCTGAGAGCACTAACAAGGGGGCTGAGGAAATGAAGTCTGTGTGTTTAGATGTGCTGCACTTCTGCTCAGCACGCTGGGGGTGCTGCCCAAGAGCCAGGAAAAACTCTGTTCTCTAGAAAAAAATATTCCTATGGCTGGAGACAGCAGCTGCAGAGCCTCCATCGCTCAGTCTGGTGCAGGGAAGGGAACTGGGATTGCTTCTGCTGAGCCTGTGCCAGCCCAGAGCTCTCCCTTGTGCAGGGGAGGTTTCCACTCCACACATAGAGCTGCTTCTCTGGGGTCTCTGCGCTCTGCTCCTGGGGCTGGTGTCATCCCTGGATGGGCAGAGATCATTTTGAGGGGGGACAGGGAGGGGGAACAGGAGTGCTGAAGGCAGCACTCAAGGCAGAGCATCAGGATGTCCTGGCAGGACAAGGGGGCTGGAGTGAAGCTGGAGGAGGGAAGGGGGAGAGGAGAGATTGGGGGGAAGTTCTGTGCAGAGAGAGTGGTGAGGGCCTGGAACAGGCTGCCCAGAGAGGGGGTGGGTGCCCTGTCCCTGGGGGTGTCCAAGCCCAGGTTGGATGGGGCCCTGGGCAACCTTGTGTAGCTCCAGGCCTGAGGTTGGTGGCCCTGCCTGTGGCAGGGGGTTGGAGCTCTGGGACCCTTGGGGTCCCTTCCAACCCAGACCAGCCTGGGATTCTATGATGGAAAGGAAAGAGCGAACTCTTAAGCACAGAGGCAGAAATCCTGCTCCAGAGAGCAGCATCCAAACGCACGTTGTCTCCTCAGCGTGGGGAAGACGTTCCCTCCGGAGCGCCGGTGGCAAAGGGCTGGGCTCAGCCTCTACGGTTACATACTCACGCTCAGCTGGATGTTCTGGGTCGTGAGCTCCTCAGCTTTCTTCTCCAGGGAAGACACCCAGAGCTTGCGTTTCTGACGGCAACGGGAGGCTGCAGCCCGGTTCCGTTCCAGGAATCGCTGCCGGCGTTCGTCAGGGTCTTCGTCAACCGTACGTCTCCGGCGCCCGCCAGTGCTGGGGGTGGGCTGGGCAGGGGACACCTGGAGATGGGGTGAAAGAGAGATGCTGAAGAGAAGGCAGATAAGCATCAGTGTAACGAAGCTTATGGGGATTTTGGGGACAAACCCCCTTGCGGGGTGTGTTGCTGGCCCTTCCTCGGCACCGTGCGAAGCGCCCTGCAAACTCAAGGCATGGATCTGTGGGAATTCTGACAGCCTGAGCACAGGGAATGACGTGTGAACTGGTTAAATGCCAACCTCCTACGGTCAGCTAGTGCAGGGCTGGGAGCCCACGATGCTGCCGATGCAGAGAACCACGCACGATCAAAGCTCCATCCCCATCAGGGTTCAGTAACCCTGTTTGGGTTTGCTACCTCATGCACAGAGCATGAATTACTTGCTCTAAAACTGAATTTGGGTTAATTTTTGTTCCCCTCCCCGAATGCCTTCAGCTAAAGAAGCTCTGAGAGGCAGCTGGTACAAAGGCATTTCGTAACGCTGCACCATTTCCCTGTTTTATTTTGGGAGAACAAAGGGAAAAGTCAGTGAGGGCAAAGGGTCCTGCAGACAAGAGGCTTGCTGGTGCTTCTGTGAGGGCTCTGTAATTACCCTGCCACGAGCAGGGAGTGCAGTTCCACTTGGGTACTCGCTGTCAGGCAGCATATGGATATTAAACTTTTGGAAGCCTATCTAACTGACGGAGCAGGTGGCGATCCTGATGGAAGGCTGGCATTTGGTTAGCTGGCAGGAGCCAGTGGAGCTGATTGCCTAAGAGGGGAGCGTTTAACCCCAGTAATTGAGCGGGGAGAAGAGAGGAAAATATTCTTTTGAAACTCCAGACCTGGAAAATATTCTTTTGAAACTCCAGACCTCGTCAAGCAAATTAACACGTCGCTGAAGTTATCAGCCTGGTGGTGTTGGGGAGCGTTAGTGCTGAAGCGGCACTGAAAAAACAAGGAGTTTGTTTAACCCATTCCACAAACAAGGAAGCTGTAAAGTTTTCCTTCTGTTTTCCTGAGGCCCAGAAACACTCCCCCTCCCAGCACCTCCAGCCCGGCCCTGGGGGGGCTAAGTGGCAGCAGACCTGTGGCTGAGCTGGGGAAGGGGCGTCAGGGTGCTGGACGAGTATCTGACTCTGCTCCGGACGTGCGGTCACCATCGTGCTGGCTGAGCCCACTACCAGGTTGCTGCCGTTCAGTGAGGAAGATGCTGTCAAGCTGGCCTTCAGCCTCTGTTAAAGGAGGGGGAGAAAGAAAAGGCATCAGCGGATCAGGTTGTCTGATACTTGAGGAACCAAGGTGCTGGGGAAGGGGCTCTCTGGGGACTGGGGACGATTCAAATCCAACTGAAAGCCATGGCCATCTGCTCTGCCCAGCGACAGGCGGCAGCTTCCAACTCCAGCTCGAGCAGACGGGTACCACATCCCAAAATCACTACTGCAACTGGCACTGATCCGTGCTCCCCAGCTGGCAGAGAGACCATGGGATGAACTGCTGAGCCCAAACTGCCCTTGAGCACCCGCAGAGGAGACCTTCTGGGATGGAGAAGGACCCACATGTGATCAAGGCTGTCTCTCTGGGCAGCCAGCCCCATGTCAGTGGGGCAGGAGGGCTGTTTCATGCCTAGAATGCTGTTTAAGATCTCTCCTCCCACTCGTACTTTTGATCCACCCAGGAATCCTGCAGACAACTCAATGGGGTGCAACGGGAGCAGTGACAGCACACAGCAGCAACAGGGTGTAGTGTCACTGTAAGAGGAGGGTCTGCAAACACCTCCACCCCCATCTCAGAAAAAAAAAAACCCTAAGGGGTTTTGCTGCTCACTGGTCACTGAGTTAGGTTTGCTCCCCCCCACTCTGAGTGCACCTAGCTCGAGCCACGAAGAGCCAGCAGAGGAAAATGATTCCCTAAAACCTTTTAAAGAGCTCTAGATCCTTGGATTAGTAGCACAACATCTCATCTCTTGGCTCTGCCATCCCCAAACCCACCTCCAGCCCATCTGTTAGCTTGGAACTAAAAGCACCAGCTTTACAAAACAGCCGTGTTTAGGATGGGGCTGAGGTTGGTCATGACGCCGGCGCGGCCGCTCTGCCTGCCAGAGCCCACGGTGCTGATGAGCCTGATATTCCTGGTGGCATTTGCAGCACCTGCTCAGCACAGGGAGGCTCTGCCACAGCTGCTCGGGGTGTGGGAGAAGCAGAGTCACTTCACACAGGCTGCAGGGAAAGAAGGCTCCAGGAGGAATCTCTTCTGGAAGAGCTAGTGAAGATGTAAGGACAACACTGTGGATGTGCTGCCGTCCCCAGAATGTATTTGGCCACTTACCAGTTTGGTTTCTGAGTGTACTGGAAGTCCTGATGGTGAAATAGACCCGCTGGTGTTGATGGGTGGCCCAGGAATACCAGGAATGTTCGGCACCATGGACATGGGCCGAGCCAGCTAGCGGGGAGGAAGCAAGGCATGGGTTTTGGAAGGTGTTTCTGTGAGCGAGCTCTGCAGAGCAGCTCTGTAATAATTCCCCACCAAGCACATTTATAAACCCTGACAAACGTTCGGCGCTTAACTGCCACCATCAATTACACCCGCTGTCACCGACGGCCAGCAGCCACCCCTGTGGTGGCCATGGCGGCTGTTCCGGAGTCACCCAGCTGTACCAGCCTAGTGCTGAGGGCAGAGAGGGAGGCTCAAAGCCTCCTGCCTTCCCCTTCCCCTCCCCAAGGGCTTTTCCCCACTGGTACAGGAGGGCAGATGGAGCGTGAGGGTATGAGATGCTCTCTGGTTCCCCAGCCAGCTCTGTTGTGAAGCTGCAACACTGAGGGTAAGTTGCAGCACCCCCTCCTAAATGGGGAGAGGGGAAAACACCCCAGCGTTTACTTTTGCTTTTCTCAGCTGCTGTCACAAAGCACTTCCAAGTGCCAAAGGTGTCGAAAGCGCTGGGGAAGGTGTGAAGATGTTTCTGTGCCCACAAGCTACGCTGCCCGCTGCCTGCCTACTCTGACGACAACATTCCCATCACCAGAGGCAGGAGGGGGTGGGTTTTTGTGGCCATTACTCACTCCAAACCCAAAAGCCATGCCTGGTGGGACAGACAGGATTCACACAGGGCTGCTCGGTTGGGAGCCAAAGCATTCCAAAGACATACAAGCCACCCAACCAGGCAAATCTGCTCAGGAGCTCAGCACCATGGCAAGAAAGCCCAACCCACAAGGCTGATAACTCCAAGAGCTCCGTAGTGCTGGAGAGGTTGGGGTGTCTTATTCCTGGCTTGCAAAGACCAACATGTTCTCTGCAAGCTCGAACGGTTTCAATTGAGGCCCGCTGTTCCAAATGGAAGCAGCTAATCAGGGATCCTACAGTTCCCAGCCCTGGATCAATGGCATGAGCCATCTGTCCAGGCAAGGCTTTGTTTTTTACCAGCCTTATTGCCCTCTAGTGTGATCGTCACGTTATTACTACCTTGCCAGAGCCAGCCCCCCTTTCCCTCCTCCTCCTCTTCCAGTCTTATCTTGCACAGAGGGGGAGATATATTTTAATTTTTAGGAAATGGAAGTGTCTGAGTCTATTTGGCAGGGGAAAAACCACCGTCCCCCCCCTCCTCTGCCATGCAGAGCTGTGTTGGAAGTTTCTCTCACCGATATAACAGAAGGCATCTGTACAGGAGGGCCTGGGAGGACGGGCATGGTCTGTCCGTTTGCAAGCTGCACGACCAGTGGAAGGGAACCGGTGGGAGACCTGGAGAAACAGCAATGGAGGTTCTCATGGATTATTTCATGTTTATACCGTCCCAGCAACCCCAGGAGCTCAAGGGCAGAAGCACAAATTCATTCTGGTTAGTGGATTTGGGCTCATTTTCCCATTTCTGAAGGGCTTGGTCTGAACAGAGTGGGCACAAAGCCTAGCAGAGCGGGCAGAAAGGGAGCTCGGCCTCCTGCATGTCAGGAAGGGAGCTCAGCCTCCTGCAAGCTGGAAAGGGAGCTCGGCCTCCTGCAAGCTGGGGAGGGAGCTTGGCCTCCTTCAAGCTGGGAAGGGAGCTCAGCCTCCTGCACTTTGGGAAGGGAACCCAGCCTCCCGCATGTTCACCACACAGCATCCAGCATGTGCCAATGTGGTGCTGAGGTGATGCAGGGACTGGCAGCAACAGCCTCAGCCATCATCACCCTTGGCTAACTCCTCACGTCCATGGGCTGGCCAAAAGCCCTGAGATGTGATGCCCACCTGAACAGAGAGGAAAGAACACCCAGGGGCTGCCGCAAATCCTCCTTGGGGAGGTCAGAAGTGTCCCCCTGGGCTGAGCTGGGGCACTGGGCAGATGGGGGTCTGGGCAGCTGCTCCTCCCAGTAATGTCTTGGCCTGTGAGCCATGTCTGCTGAGCTCCCATGAGAGGGTTTGCAAGGATTTAGCTTTCCATTAACGAGCACTCCTGACTCTGACTCCTGGGGAAACCTCCTAAACACGGAGTGGAGGCAGGGCTGGCTCGTGTCTGCACAGACAATGGCTTTGGGAGACGGGGGACGGTCCCGCTCCCTGCACTCCCTGCACGCTGGGGGAGGAGGAGATTGCACTGGAGCTTAATTGCCAACAATTAAAATACCAAGAACTTTTTCCACTGCAGATCCCTTTGGAGCAAAAGGTGATGGATCAGCATGAGGTGACAAACAGGCACCAACAGCCCCGGTCTCCAATTGGGAGCATCACAAACCTCACCGTGCTCTGGCTCTGACCCTCTGGTCTCAGCCTTTCTAGGAAGGTGAAGAAAAAGCTGGAGCTGATCTGCTCCTGTTGATGGGGAGAGGAAGGAAGAAATCTCTGCCAGCAAGGAGGGATCTACAGCTCCTTCCTCCTCAGCTCATGGCAGCGCAGCGAGGAGCCGAATGGAGGCAGAGCCGAGCTAGGGAGAGACGAGCGGAGCTGCTGGGAGCCTGACTTTGGGGGAGGGAGGGAAGAAATTTGTTGGTGCCTCCTCTGAGTAGCCCAGGGAAGGGGATGGATGAGGCTGGGATCCTGGGATCCTCGGGAGGGAAACCACGCTGGCACGGAGTAACGGCGGGGTGGGGAGAGGCAGGGGACGTGGGTCAGAGAGGGGAGTTCATGGTGCCAATAACTCAGGCTGGAATTTTTAAGGCTGCCTTGGGAACGCGAACGCTCGGCTCTCATTCATTTCTATTGGGCATCCCAAATCCTCCAGGCTGCTTTGAAAATCCCAGCCTAACAAGCCGAGTTGCTGGGAGGTCACAGCCTCCCCTCCATCTCCATCAGGCTGACAAGCCCACCACAAAGTCCACGGCTGCCCTAACGTGGGGACCTTCGTTAAAGCTGCAGCCCCCAACTCTCTGTAGAGGTTCGATTCTCACATCCTAGGAGGGATCTACCCCTGTGGGCTCTTGCAGGAGCGTAAAATCCCATTAAAAAGTCCAGCCTGCTCCAGTTGTCATTGTGTTTCGTGCCTCAGAGCTCGGCAGCTCTGCCCACACGGGGTTGCAGAAGGGACATGAAGCCCTTTGAAAGCCTCAGGACAATCACTTAACCCCTTAACTCCTCAGACAGAACTTCAAGCTTCCCGTCAGGAAGTCTGGATTGATGGTGCCAGAGGGGTCAAAGCAAAAACACACACAAAAATACCAACTGACAGCTGAAACACCCCCTCACACCCCACCACTCCCCCCAAAACAAACGGCCTGGTTAATGTAAGGAGCCAGCCTCAACCCTGGGTAATTAGACAGAGGCCAGGACCACAGCAAAAAAGCAGCATCCTGACACCAAAGAATAGAAGCAGGACTAAATATACGTCTCCTGAGGGCTCATTGTAATGTGTTTCCTGCATCCTTCAGGCTCCTTCCTTTTATGTGCAGGGCCAGAGCTAGTGAAGAGTGAGGCAGGCTCATAACCAGCGCAGCGAGGGCTCTGGAGCCTCCGATCCAGATTGTTAAAGGGGCAAAAAGGAGCAGGTCATTAGATGTGCTGAAACAAACAGCTCCCGGGGCAGATGCTGCCCATGAAGGAGGCCGGCGGGTTGCAGAAGAGGTTACACTTCAGAGGCAACAGCTGTCTGAGCAAAATCCCAAAGCCCTTAAAGATCCAGACGATTTCCTACCATCAGTTTAGCTGAGCTCTCTTCACCGAAAGCAACTGGGGAGTTCCCAGTCAGGCCACGCTCCCATCGCAGGCGACAAAGCGTCACGTCGCCGTGGCTGGGGGATGAGGTTTAATTTCTCCCCATGGTGAGTTTGGTCTCGTTTCGTTACACTGTGACAATTAGATCTCCCTTTCCACACGCTTCCACCACCCCCCCCTCCTTCTTCTGCTTTTGGAGATGGCACCACAACAAGGCCCTTTATGCCCAAGCAGCCACAGCGGGAATTGCGCACCTCGGTTGTTCTGATAATCAAGGAACTTATTTAGGTACCTAATTACTGCCCAGGAAGCCTGACAGTACAGGAGAAAACCCCTCAGAGTGTGTTTCCCTCCTCTGTACTTACCCGAGCTGCCTGTTGGAAGGGGGAGCCTGGGTGATGACAGAGGTTGGAGAAGGCAGCGTGGGGTGGAGCGGGTCGTAACCCAAGTGTAGCGGCAGCGAGCCTGGGCGCACGATGGTTGGAGTCGGTGTGGAAATGATTACAGGCTTGGAGGTGATCTCCTGAAGAGGATCAAGAGAGAAAGGGAGATGTTAAACTTCACAGTTTAATTATTACCTGGCTGTCTCTTCCTTCTGATGGTTTAGAGGTGATAGTTAAGGCACCTATGCCACAGAAACTGAGGCACGGAGGGGAGCGGCTCGGTCCCAGCCACACTGATGTGATGTCAGCAGCACAGGGAATGGGGATGGGACACACAACTCCTCTGGGAATTAATCCTCCTCTCTGAATGACTGCCCCAGTCCCAGCTAACATCTCCAGAGAGGGAAGTTATTCAGATGGAGACTCGGAAGCAGCAGCCAGCCCCACCAGGACATGGAGAGACCATTGTGGAGATGAGATACTCTCGCCCAGCACTCCTCACCCTGCCAGGAAAGTATTCCCAGAGCAACCAGCAAAGCTTCCCACACCAGCCAAATCCACGTGGAGACCTAAGGCCAGTCCACGTGTATTTGAGTGAAGAAGCTTTTCTCTCCATTTCTAAAGTGAAGGAACCTCACCAGCCCAAATCAGACCTCAGCACCTAAGAGGAGAAGAGGTTTGTTCTCATCTGGAGAAGGAGAGACCCAACATCTTGCATCTGGGGAAGAACAACCCCATCTACCAATATAGGTTGGGGGTGGATCTGTTGGAGAACAGCACAGGGGGAAGGGATGGCATTTTCTCAGGCCAAGGGGCAGCAGGTACGAGCTGGAGCAGAGGAGGTTCCATGGGGACATAAGGAGAAACTTTTTCCCTGTGAGGGTGGCAGAGCCCTGGGCCAGGCTGCCCAGAGAGGTTGGGGAGTCTCCTTCTCTGGAGACATTCAAACTCTCCCAGACACTGCCCTGTGTGAGCAAATTGAGATGACCCTGCTCTGTCAGGGTGGTTGGACCGGATGATCTTTCAAGGTCCTTCCCAACCCCTCCTATTGTGTGGTTTTGGGACTCTGTGATCTCTGCAGGACATGGTCAGGATGTCCTACCTTCTCCTTGCTCGGTGGTGACCGCGGGTTAGAGGCAGGGCTGTCTGGTGGGGAAGAATCCACCTCCACTGGCTCTTCCTCCTTTATCTTGATGTCCGGGGTGGAGGGCAGGGACATATCCAGGGCTCCAGCACTCTACAAGGAAAACCAGCCACGGATTGAAAGGACAATTAGCTCATATTGTTTGTGGAACATTTGGCTGTTCCCAGAGGAAGAGCCACAGCTCGGAGCTCTTGCCAAATTATTATTATTTATTTGGACTGAAGTAGCATCTGGGAGCCTGAGGCGCAGAGCGGTGCCGTGCCGCGGCGGTGCCGTCCCAACAGAGACAGAGCCCCTATTAAAAGGGGGGGGTGTTCTACCCCAGACAGCACCATTTGGTGGTTTCTCAGTCAGACACAGGTTAGTTGTTGGTTGGGGTTTTGAGGTGGGATTTGTTTTTGATGAAAGAGCCCTGCTGAGGAGGACAGGTAACAAAGCCAAACGCCTGTGAGTTACAGAAGGCACTTTCATTCACAGAAGAGCTGTAAAGCATTGTATAAATCAGCCTGAATTATTTTATTACCCGATTATCAAAAGCAAACAAAGAGCCATGCAAGTTATTAAATATCTATGAGCGCCCCATTAAAATAAAACCCAACCATATGCCTGAACCTGGCAATGTGCCACCACCCTGGGTTCCAGCAGTGCCACGTGCCCCATTTTAACCAGTTAATGACTCGTTGGGGACTGGAAAAGGGCAGGGTGACAACAAGGGACACACACACAATTAGACTGAGGGCCACTTCTCCCCTTCTCCAGACTTGGGGGAAGAGAAAACCCGGGAGAAGATGGCATTGGGGAGCAGAGGAGGAGCATGCGACGGAGCGAGACTCCGAGCGTAGGATGCTGCGTTCAGCTGGGCTCTATCCCACCTCACAAAGCAGGAGAATCTCTCCTGAGGGGCTGTCTGTCCAACCTGCTGTCCTTCCTTCCCTGCACCATCAATCCCAGCGCTTTCCCTTCACTCCCTCACCTGCAGAGAGGTCGTGTCTAGCCTAAACCTCCTTCGCTGCATTCAGAGTCCTGTCTAGGGAGGGAAAATCACGGCAAGAGGGTAAATCCAGGCATCTAGGGATGCTCTGGAGTGGGGTGTGGCTCCAGTGCCTCCTCTCCACACTGATTTACGCTCCACACTGATTTACACAGGAACTTTGCTGGCGGGGGAAGCGCAGTAACCATTTACCTGCCCCTCTTAAGCAGAGCTGCTGCACTGGGAATCACAAAGGAGCCGGGATTAACGTGCAGGAAAGTTTCCGAACCACTTAAAGCGCCTCCAGGGAAGCTCCTGCTGTGCCTATGTTTTTAATTAACTGGTGTCGAGACCACCCTTGGAACTGGAGGACAAAACACAACCGGCAGCAATGTTGAAAGCATCTTGGAAATGCAGCAGGAGGCTCTACCCAGGTTGGGCGAGCGACAAGCATCGCATTGTATAGTGACAAGCATCGCATCATCGCCTGGGCAGAGGTTTTCTAGGAGGACAGGGGGAAAAATGCTTTCCCTAACACCTGAAACCACCCCAAACCTTCACACTGGGTGAAATATTTAGACTGCAGTCATCCTAAACTGGGAAAAAACATCCCCCCTCAAGCCCCAGAAGGAAAACATCCGACAGCCCCAGGATCTCAGCTGCAGCTATTAGGTAGAGCAGCCCAGGAGATGGGTGGTCTCACATCTAAACTGGTTGGCTAGACTGCAGGCTGCTCAACCATTTCTATGTGAAACCACAAAGGAAAAGCTACCTTCTCCCAGCACTCAGGGTCTGGGCTGCGGAGAACAAAAGGCAGGGGGATTGAGAGCATAAAATGCCAGGCAGCCCCGGCGCGGCCCTGCGGCATACCAATGAGAGAGATCAATTTCTGCTTTAAAGAGCCCTGTTATTAGGAGAGGGGGTGAAAGACAGTTTTCAGTTTTAATTCTGAATTCCTCCGTTCCCCATCTCAGGGAAGATTTACGCTGCTGTGCTCCTGCAGTTTATTTCCGAGCAGCGCCGCTGACTGCCAGCGTATGTACATACATATATCAATTTAGTAAATGTATGTGCCAGCCTAAGAGCCCAATATGCATCTGCTGCTCCTCGGATTCTGGAAAGGGGGAGGGAAATGTCCTTAATTAGCTGCTATCTGATGAGATCCCAGTGTCCTTCAGACCCTTCGCGCTCCCGAGGTTGAGAGGGGCAGTGGGAATCGATACCGCTCGCATACGAGAGAGCTCTTTGTTAGGAAAAAGCCTGTCTCCTCCACACAGCCCCCCCCCATCTCTCTTTGCAAGCACCCTACCAGCCTTCAAAAGCTAAAGGCAGAGCTGGGTGCCCCCATCATTAAGGTAACCATCGTTAAGGATCTTGATCCCCCAAGGATGGAATTTGTGCTCAGATCCCGAGCGCTTATTCAGAATCCTGCTCTCTTCCCACATCTCCTCCCCAAGGTGAGAGGTAGTTTGGGTCCTGCCTTCTTTCTTTTTGATTTTTTTCCCCCCAAAACCATCTTTTTTTTTTTTTTTTTTTGAAGTGAAAAGCCTGAGGAATAATAAACCATTAAAATCCGCTCTCCCCAGGCCTGGGATTGCGGGCTAGCCAGCCAAAGTCACCCGAGTTAGAAAAATAAAGTCCAAAGTAAGCCAGCATATTAAATCCAAGACCACACTTAAGTTCCCCTCCAACATATGCCTTTCATCAGAGCAGCACCATCCCTCCTCCAGCCCCCACAGTACGAGCCTGGCTCAGTTTTACAGCGACGGTGGCCTTCGCCTCTCTTGCCTTTTTCTCGTCATCCTCGGCGGCTTTCTTGAACTCATGCTCAAAGGAGCTGGCCAGTTCATTGAAGAGTCCAACTTCTTCACAGTTTTTCAAGAACCGAGTTGGGGTCGGAGTCTGATCTGTTTGGGTTGTAACACCAAGAATTGGTCAAAGAGGGGGAGAGCTACAAAATTTATCTCAACCACCTTAGTTCTCTCCAGGGACTCGCGTTAGCAAAGTGTGGCCTCTGGTTTGGGAAAGCCTGGGTGCTTTTCTGCTAAGGTTTTGTGTCGTGTTTGCAAAGCCAGAAAGGGGAAAATGGTTTAGTGTTGATTTTTGTTTATTTTTGAAATAAAAAGAAATCAATTCCCCCCAAGAATCACGGCAGCGAGAGGTGTGCAGTGATTCCTGTGAAATCCCTGCCTGTGGGTCATGTCCTATCCCTCCCACCCTGGGGTTTTTTTGACTGTCCTCAGCTAAATTGCTGCTGCAAGGAATGAAAATCTCCCTGAAACAGCAGATCAGAGGGACAAGAAGGGAAAAGGGCTGATCAGAGCAGCTCCAGTAGAGCAGAGTCGCTTCCCTCCCCGTGCCGGGCTCTGTACATCAATGCACATCCTAGGACAGACGGCTACGTGGGAGTGCTAATAATTACCACCACTGTCCAAAGCAATCCCTCTGGGGCCCGTTTTCCACCGTATTAACACGTTGAGTCATGATCTCTCTGGCCATCACCCAGGCTGTAAAGCAGGAAGAAATCTCCCTGCTCCCGGTGAGCCTCGGGGTTGGGGTGTTTTTTCCCTGCGTGACATTAGGTCAGGAGTCCAGGTACTGTCAGGAGCAGGATACAGCGAAAGGATCCATCTGGCAGCAAACTGCTGAGGTTTTTTAAGCACAAAGGGGATCCCTGGGATAGTTTAGCCTGACCTCTTGTATAAAACATCAGCTCTTTGGCACGGATGCTCCCCGTTTCAGGGCCGTAGCTGCGCTCGAGCTGAAGTAGCTACAGAAAACATCCCAATTATTTCACTGCACTACGCTTTATTTCTAGCCTGAGTTCAAACCCTACCCCTCAGTTTTGTTAATAAAGCAAAGGCCTCCTCTGAGCACACTTCGGTTCCCCCCAAATCTCTCTTCATTAAGCCAAGAAACTTTGTCAACTAAAGATCTCTGCAGGAGGCTGTTTTTTTCCAGCACTTTAACAGCTCTCAGGGCTCTTTTCGGACCATTCCCCATTTAGCAATGTCCTTTCGAGCCACGTACGTCAGCCTGGGGTCCAAATCTCCAGCAGAAGTTTGCAGGGGATCACAAAGCTGAGCTGTATAACCTCTCTCATCCTCCCCTTCCCCGATTCGTACCTCCAGGAATTGCAGCAGCTCTTCCACCCGCAGCATCACCCCAGAAGCGCCCGTTCCCATTTAAATAAGTCTCTCTGCTGCCAGCTATAACCAGCAGCCAGAGAACAATTCTTTATGACTCTCTTTAGCTTAACAGCAGAGTTACAGCAGAGAGATGGAGGCTGCATCCTCCTGCTCGTTAGCGCGCAGGCTGCTGCCCTGCACAAAGCATGGGAGAGAGCGAGGAAAACTCGGAGACAAAATGGTGGCTTAAAGAAAAAAGCACCCCCAAAAAGGGGTAATAACACCCTAAATCTCCCTGCTCAAAGCTTTGTTGCCCTCACAATTCCCTGTCCAGACCTCAGGCAGGGAAAGCTGCTGTTAAATGAGCTGGTCTTGCGCTGACTGCAGCTAAGTAAGTCGGTTTGGGTTTGGTTTTGGGGTTTTTTTTTGTGGCTTTGTGGTTTACCCCAAGAGAACTCAGTGCAGAGGAGATGGGAGATGGGGTTAGACCTGTCCTTGCTGCCATTCCTGGTGCTCAAAGTGAGCCCAGCCCTGAGTCTGGGTGCAGGAGGAGCTGCAAAGATTCCACTTTTAACACTACATCCCCCTGAGAGCAGGTGGGAGATGGGACCGTTTCTGCCCCCCAATTACCACCAGGCCAATTTACAGTTGGGTTTATCACCCATTCCCCCTGTGCACCCTGTTTAAAAAGGGGCTGAACCAAAGGAAAAACGACCTTCAGGAATGGGAAGTTTTTTCTCTCTGCCCCAAATTCTTTCGACTCCCATTAGCCTGATCCCATTTGAAATGAATTCTCCCCCTGGGAGCCCTCCCCTGGGCTCTGCCCTTCCAGCAAAGGCTGTAGGAGCTCGCTTACGATCCTACCCACGGCTACAATTAACTCCAAGGCTTTAAAGAAACCAACCAAATTGCTATTTCCTACTTAAACAGCCGAATTTGGGCTGGAGAAGAACCTGGGAGAAGGGTGCCAGGCTCTTTACAGCCAACACTTCATTCCCCCTTAGGAAATCTCAGCGCTTCCGAAAACATTTCCTCCTCTCTCCTTGTTCTCAGCAACAGCTTTTTCATCCAGCAGTAACACAAACCTCACGCCCTTTAAGAAGCCTGAAGGAACATGGACAAGGCAGGGGAGTATCTATAACCAGCCAGAATCTGCTGCCAGACAATAATATACAGGATTTTGGGGTTGTTGGGTTGGTTTTTTTCTATGTTATAAAGGCTGCATTGACCAGAGCGCCTCATCAGGCTCTGTAAATGCACTTTGGGCAGTAGCTGGTGAGCTGGATGGTGTTTTAATTTATTAACTGCTAGCCTAAAAGCTCCAGAAAATTGACACCTGGGCTGAGGAGAGGAAGCTGGGTTTGTCAGATTTGCTTCATCGTCCTCAAAGCACATGCAGAAACGTGAAAAGACCTTTTGTCCATAAATCTTCCAGCCTTAATAAAAAGAGCAAGAGCTAAAAAATAATAAAAAAAAACCCCCTCAAACCCCAAACCCCAACAAAAACCCTCAAGGAAGAAAAAAAAAAACACCCCACCCTCCCCACCCCCAGAAAACCTGATACCACCATAAAAAAAAAAAAGGGTAAAAAAAAAAATATATATAGAAACTTGGAAGCCTCTGGCTTTCCTTTCCTCCTGATTAAATGCAGATCACAAGAGCTTTTTATGGGAGGTAGAGACGTTTTTGCAGTGCATCTGGTCCCTGGTATTAATCTTGCAGTCATGCTATATTAATGTGCACCATTTTGGGAGCTGGCCTGGGTTGAACGGCACATACCTGCGATGATGACTGAGTCGGTTCGAGCGGGGCCGAATTTCAATGTCATCTCATGCTTGTGTTTATGAACAGCCAGGTGGTCCTCATTCGTAAACCTCTGAAATGAAACAATTTAGGAAAACGGGGAATAAATGCATTTTGGTGTTTTACAGATACATCCTGAGGCAGGCTGATGGGATGGGGGGGTGTGTGTGTGTGTGTGTAGGAAGAGAGAACAGCCCGGAGAGCAAGCGTAATGCAATCGTTGCCGAGCGTTAAGCGGAACCAGAGCGGGACAGATTGTTTTACACAGGAACAGGGAGGAATATTTTTAATAATTCCTCTGGTTTTTGTCCTTCTTGTCTGTTGTTTTCAAGCAGTGGCTGCAACCGAGCTTGGAAATGCAAATCCACCCCGTCTGTGGAGCTGTGATGTTTAATTGCTGGCTAAAGGAGGGAGGAATAAGGGTTATTAGGGGGTCAGGCAACTTTTTTTGGGTGGTGTGAGGAGGAGCTGGCACCCTCCTGGCATTTTGGGCTGTGATTTTATGGAGCAGGATGGAGATGGCTGCCTGTTGTCCCTGCTCGTGGCTCTTTGCAACGGCGCGGAGCAGCCCGAAGCACGGGTGCTGTCGAAGCGGGGAGGGTGGTGGTGGGGTGTATGTGCTGTAAAGAGGCCATCTGAAATTCCAGCACGGGGTGAAAAACCCACCCGTGATGGCTTTAGGGATGTGACACCACAGAGGCAGGGTCAAATGCTGGGAGGGGGGGGAAAGTGGGGGCTGGCGTTGATACCCGCAGCATCGCCCGCTGCTTTAAACGGCTGCGCTGGCCCCGAGCATCCAGAGAGGGAGGAAAAGGAGAAGGAGGAAAGGCAGAGAGGGAGGTGGGGAGAGGCAGGGATGGGGTTAAAGCAAATAATCATAAAGACCCAAGGATGGATTGCACCTCTCCTAATAGACTGCGACAAACCGGGCAGCTGAGGGCATTGCGCGGGCCGTACCGCAGGGTGTCCGTGCAGCCCGAAGCCGCGCAGCGTCGGGCTTGTTTCTAGAAAAAGAGCTGTACCAGCAGCAAAGCATTCTTTTTTACCCTTTTCCCCTTTTTTTTTTAACCTCTCTAAACTATCCAACCCCCAACCCAACCCAAAGGCACCTGGTTCCAGTGAACAGGCTCAAACGTGACACCCCGGGGTTCGCTCGCTCGCTCTTCCTGAGGCTTATTTACGACTCAAGTTATAGATTTAATTCATTTTATAGAGCAAAACCACCGTCTTCCAAGCTGGAAGATGCTGTGGCGCCGTCCCAGGAGTTGTGTGTGCTGGGGAAAAGGCGGCAAGGAAGGGGGGGGGACACACACACAGGGGGACATGACACACATTAGCAGAGACAAGGGACATCAGTGCCGAGCCGACGGGCGCATCCGCACGCGGCCCATCGATCTTCCCCTTCGGCGCAATAACAAGCCCGTTATGCAAAACGTCCTTCAAAGACGTCGCATCCGAAGGTGCTTTTGATGGAGACTCATTAACCAAGGCTGAAATTAAAATAAATTAAGAGCTGGGTGGGGAGAAAACAACCAAAGAAGGGTTTTTTTTTTTTTTTTGCCTGCGTAACTCCACCGACTCAACTCGATCCGTAACTAAATCTTAAATAACATTTCTCACCCCCCCCCCTTTTTTTTTTTTTGGCTAAAAACTGGGGTGTGGGGGTTCTTTCCTCCCTGCAGCTTTCAAAAGCCTCAGCTCTCCCCCCCCAGTCCCAACTCGATTCGTTTCCCAACGGCAGCAACAAATCTGAGCGACGCCGAAACGGCACCGAACAAAGGAGAAGGCGACGAACCCGTCGCCCTTGTTCCAAGGGAGAGGAAAATTTGTAGCAGGGTTTTTCACATCACACCATAAAACACTGGCAGGGAAAGGAGGGAGGGGGGCAGAGGGGGGACACAGACCTAAACCCCCGTTTTGGCATGTTTCTGGGCTCTCCCCCCCTAAAAAAATCAGCCTGGATTTTTAATGGAGGCGGCTGTTGAGCTGGCTTGGTTCTTGTGAAGGGATGAGCCTTTAGCAGAGGAAAATAGGTGGGTTATACTAAGGGGAGAAAAATAAATCAGGGTTTTTTTGTGAGGATGGAGGAGCAGCCGGATTCGGATGAATATTTAGCAGGCAGGCGGCCGCTGCTCCAGCGGCGTCTCGAAACACTGAACCTGCAGAGACAGGGTGAGGGGGGAAAAAGAAAGGAAAAGGAAGAAAATTCCCCAATTCTCTGACTCCATTTTGTACTGGGTGAAGGAATGGAAGGTTTTTAGGTCAATGAAGGAAGCAGTAAGAGGATGAAGCAGGGGATGGGGGCATATTTCTCTCCCCCGCTGGCCCCGGCTCGCTCCCTCTGAATTTATTTTAATCTTTCATTTTGCTCAGTTGTAGGATTTTTATTTTTTTTCCCCCCATTTTTTTCTTTCTTTCTTTTTTTTTTTTTCTTTCCAGGCTGCTTTTCCCACTCTGGGTGCGTGTTACGGCTCTATTTAACATCTTTATGTGGTCTCACTAGCTCGGGAGCTCTCTCTTTCCCTGCAAAGAAACGCTCACAGACACAATATATCTTTCTCCATACATTTCCAAACGCCCAAACCTAGAGGCTGAGTCTGGCACTTCAGTTCTAAATCATGTCATTTTACACAGAGAAGAAAGCAAAGGGTTGGGGGGGCAGGGGGGGGGGAGGAAGAAAAGGGGAAGAATAGGGAAAAAAAAATAGAATGAGTTAAAGCCACAGCACCAGCTTTAATATTTAATCTCCTTCCATCAGCAGCTGACATATAGCAGTGTTATTTCAGCCTGCTATTTTGCGGGTGTCTGAATTAAAAAGAAGATGTAGGTTGTAAAGTCTTTGGGGCGAGGGACAGGCGCTGGGATAACACCGCTGCCTCGGCTCTGGAAGAGCTGGAGAGCCTTCATCACCAGCAAGCCTTCATCACCAGTGAGCCTTCATCGCCTGCAAGCCTTCATCACCAGCCAGCCTTCATTGCTGCGTAAAAGAGGAGTTAAAAATGCTTCTTTTCTAACCCCCCCAGCCCTGATTTCTGCTGCCCCACAGCAGGGCACGGAGCAGGCGGATGGTGTTTGGGGTTTGGGTAAACATGGGGATGGGTTATTCACCCCAGGGAGAGTTAAGAGGTTTTTGAAGCACACAGATTTGAGGCAGGCAAAAAGGCTGGCCAGGCTGCATTCTTTACTCGACAGGCTGTGACAGCTCGCTGAATAAAAGCGCTCGTTTAAAAATCTTTATTTAATAGGACACAATGCTTCCAGCTGGACCAAAGCACCACCTCCATTAGAGCCAGAGCCAGGGAATAAACGCAGTAGGCTGAAGCCTGGATCTTTAGGCAGGAGGAGACGATGATGATGATGATGATGATGATTTGGGCTTTTTTTTTTTCTAAGGTTTAGCAAGCCCAACGAGGGCTTGCTGGGGTTTTTGCCTTGCCTTTGTAAAGCCTCCACACGGTGTTTGATGTGAAAGGAGGGTTGGCGAGGGCTGAGCTCGCTGAATCCAACCCTCCCGGCAGCTCCCGGCGTACGAACTGCACGGCGATTCGTTAACCTTGACAGTCATTTTCAGGGAACACAAACACCGGCTGCGCAGCGAGCCAGTGGCCTGGCCAAAATTTGGGTTTAATATAGAGCTTGTGTAGGCTGTGACAGCACAAAGTGTTCGTAAAGAGGAGGCTTTACTTTGCCCAGAGCACAAGCTCTGGCACAGTCTCACCAGACCCCAAACACGTCTCCGTCAAGCTCATCACAGAGCAGAATTAATAAGCTGACATTAACGGGGGGGGAAGCCCAACACACTGCTTCAAGCTTAACTCCAGGTGTGTTATTCAGCCCACAGACCCCACGGTACCACCGTGCTGCGGGTGAAAGACCTGGGTACCAGGGGGAAACAAGAAGAGATCAGCGCTAAGCTCGCAACTGTGGTGCTAGAGGTAAAAGTAGCTGTGCTGAGCGCTCCTGAGTGGGTAAGCTCAGCTCAAAGTCACCGAGTTTAAAAGGTGCCACAACAGGTTTCACCTCTGAAGGCTGTCGAGGTGGCTATAGCAAGTGATGGGGCTGGGGCAAAGGGGATGTGATGGGCTTTGCCTGGCTCTCCCGGCACCGCTTCAGGTGAAGGGCACCTACCTCCTTCATTTGGGGTGGGCAGGGCACCTGTGCGAACCACAAGACACAGCGGGTGATGACACGGGAAGCTACTGGTCCTCCTGTGTGCATCCCAGCTCACCCAGCATCCGACACAGCACATCCTCCCCGCGCTTCCCGGCTTTGAGGCAGACCCACTGCCTACGCCCCCATCCATACATCTCACCATGACAGGGCTCAGATGGATTTCTAGCTGCTTGGCAGGCTGGAAAGATATTCCCTGTTCACTCGGCACAACTGGAGAGGTAACTAATGCAGGGTCACGGGTGCCCCCAAGGGCTGGGTGCCCAAAGGTTAGCCGTTACGGCTGTGAGTGATGTGACCCCCTAGTTCTGGCACAGATCTGGGCTCCATCTCACCCATTTCCCATCTGAGCAATGACAACGATAATTCCCTCCCTCACAGAGAGGCTGTAAGGATTAATTCACTAATGTGCATAAAGTGCCCCAATACCAGAGTGATTCATAGATTTTAAAGGCTGGGGGACCATTACAATTATCTGCCCGGGACCACGTGAATCCCCAGATGGGCCCATTTCCATAGGAAAAGAGGTGTCATGAGACGCTGAGGACATAACAGTGCAAAGACTTGTTGGTTTGAAAGTATGCAACGATACCACAGCCAACTTGTCTCCTTTTTACACTTACAAGAGATGAGGCACAAAGATTTCTGCCCCTGTTTCCTCCTGGAGGGTTCCCCTTCCCCACAATAGGCAGCGCTCACCAGGCCAGGTTTCAGAAGAGCTCGGAGTCCAGTTGCTCCCACTGGAAAACTTGTGGTTATGTTATTTCCTAAGCAGTCAGGACACTGAGTGTGTTGCAGCTCGAAGGTGGCTGCAGCAGCTACAACTACCGAGCGCTTCTGGAAAGCCGGTTCCAGTGGCAACATCCCTCCAGCACCTTCGCGAGCCTGAGCGAGGATAAACAACAAGAGAGAAGGTTTATGAGTGATCAGCTCAAGGAAAAAAAGCCCCTAAACCACCCCCAAAACCATCTGTGTAGGTATTCTAAGAGAGCTTTGCTGCTTATTGCTCGAGCACAAAGCCTTTGGCAGGAGGGGGGGGAGCGGCTGCGCCGAGACTTGGGAGAGCGGCACGGGCTTTATATTGAGAACGCCCCTGAGCCAAGGTCATTTCATCCCAGGCAATATGAGGGAGAAACACACAAAAAAAAACCCTGAAAGAGAGTGAGAAGCTTTTGCAAAAGGCAATGTCCTCTGCTGTGTCGCCTGGGGAACGTCAGCGCAGCGTCCGCTTCATCGCCGCTGCGGCGGCAGGGTGGTTTTCTCGCACTGCGGCAGGATGCTCGGCTGCAAAGCGCTCCGTGCCCTTCCCAACCAGGAGGCTGGGGGGGGGGGAAAAGGCTGCTTTCTATTCTCACTTAGGTCCTGTGAATAGCAGAAAGGCCACAGCCAGCTCAGTCACCTTGGAGAGGAGTGGGCTCGGAGGTGTTTCATGCAGTAGCCCTCCTGCAGCTTCCCCCCCCAAACTCAATTAAAACGACATTGAGATGTTGTTTTTGGCTTAGGCAACTCCAGGGATGGAGGCAGCGATGCCTTTTACTTTAAAACTCTGCATCCTGCCCTATGATTAATTCATGCTCTCTTGGGGTTTGGAGGGGGGTTTTATATTAAAAAAAACCCAAAAGAATGAGAATAATCCTAAGAAACTTCAGCCTGCTCACAGGCAGCGTCCAGCGCTGCCGTTCGGAAGTCACATCCAAACAGCCAAAAAGCCCTTTAACAAGCACTTGGTTTGGGCTGATGAACATTGTGCAAACCTCTAAGAAGAAAATAAAAATAATTGTCTTTTTTTCTTGTTTTTTCCCTTTTTTCTCCAGCTCAGAGAGAGCCATCTGCCCCCAGGTTTTGTTTTGCTGGGGGATTGTGTGTTTTAAGCCAGGCAGCGCAGACCGGAGCGGCGCAGCAGCAGCGTGTCCTATAAATCTGCCCTCTGAATGCAGACGGGGTTCTCCCATCCCCAGTGAGCAGAGGGAGAGGAGCAGCAAGGTTAAGGTGCCAATGAGTGACACAGGGACACTGGTTTCCCCCAGGTCAGCACCTGAGAGGTGACAGTTACAGGGCTGAGGTGTTTTTTTATGTATATCTATATCTATAAAGTAGCAATGCCAGGCTGGAGGGAGTGGATTTTTACAGCAGTTCTTCATTTAGCTCCAATCAAACCCCTGGCAATTAGCACTGAGATGCTCTGGTTGCTCCACAAACTTCTATGTAGTTTAAACAAAGAGTTAAGCAGGTTCTGGAGTTTGTCCCATCCCCGTTGTTCCTCCTTGGCCAGAAGGGCAGAGCATTTAACTGGGAGTAGGTAAATAATTTAATTTACATTTCTATAGCTTCCCTTATCCCAAAGGGCTTCTCATACACATGCCCCTCTACTGAAATGCAGGTGTTTCAGCAGGGGGGAAAGGCAGCAGCCATCTGGCCTGCAGCACACAGCGAACGGTGAGGAGGGAAGCCAAGGACATATGGGGCAAAGTCTTTAATAAACTCTATATTCAACTTTGGGTGGGGTTAGGGTAGGATTTTTTGGGGTCTGAAGCAGTTGACACAGCTTCTCCTTCACCTCCAGCACACCTGAGCTGAGCATCAGCACAGTTGGGTGCAGATAAAACCAATTTGCAGTGCTCTGGAGTGGCTGACCTGTTGGGCTGGAAGGTATTCATCCCAGCTGGATTTAACCTGGGGGGGGGACACTGGGGACATCAGCTATCAACCCCCCCCACCTTCCATCCACCAGAATTACAGCCCAAACCCTGGGGATGCAAACCCAAACTGGGAAGAGCAGGTTCCTAAATCCCTAATGAGCCTGAGATATGTGTGAGCAGGCAGGATTTTCTAAGGCACCCATTCCCTCCTCTTCCTCTGCTCAAGTTGGGGGGGGGGAGACGGACAGACAGACACCTCGAGGGGTCGTTCTGCTCCTCCCAAGCTCTCTGCCCATCGCATCGGCAGCGACGTGGGGACCTTGGTGCTCAGCTCGAACCCTGAAGTGCAGTAATTATTGACTTCCACACGGTGGAGCATTTTTAGCCTCCTTTGGATAAAAAAAAAAAGAAAAAAGCCGAGGTTATTAAAATACATGTATTAATTACCGCTGCCACATAACTTAAGAGGAGAGGCACAGCGGTAATTAACAGAGGTGAGTGAGGGGGTGGAGTTGCAGAGCGTCAGCGCCTACGGATAACGCGCCTGCCCCACGGGGACCCCCCTGGATAGCTCCAGCGTGGATGTGAATCATTATTACGTCCCCTGCTCGAATCCCAGCAGCACCACAGGTTTGCAGTGTGACCTTGGGCAAGCCATCAATTCTTTCCCTACCTACCAGACAGAGGAAATAAAAAGGGAAAAGGCACCATACTTCACGTTAGGGGTGTTTGGAGAGGAAGCTGAGCGTGTGTAAGTACCAGGAGCTGTGTGAGAAACACTGCAGGAAGAGAAAATAATAAATAAATGTATTAACAAAGGCAATTACATCCGTGGTTCCCTGACTGTATTTCAAGCGCTGGCGCTCGGTAATTCATTAGGAGCGCGGCGATTCACTAGGAGCGCGGCGATTCACTATGAGCTCGGCATCCCTTCCCATCAGGAGAGCTGGAGATGGGGGGCAGAGACCAAGGAGAAGGGGCAAAGGCACAGGTGGAGGGGCAGGGAGCTGGGATGAAGTGGAATTCCTGCTCTGCTCCACTGCAGAGAGACGCTCAGGTCCAGCGGTTTAGGAAGTTATGCGGCGTTGCGGGAGGCAAAGGGGTGAATGATGGGAGGCAAAGGGGTGAATGATGGGAGGCAAAGGGGTGAATGATGGGAGGCAAAGGGGTGAATGATGGGAGGCAAAGGGGTGAATTACTCAGCCAGGCTGTGGTGTTAAGCACTAAGGCTCTGCCTCCCTGCCCCAAGACATCAGATCTACCACAGAAACCCAATCTGGGCTTCTGCCTTCCCCCTCCTCTCCCCAGCAAGCCTCTGCTGTTTACCAAATGAGTCACCCTTCCTGCCCTGACCGCTCTGGACAGCCCCTGAATGAACAATCTGGGAGCAGAGGCTCCTTCTCAGCAAACAAACAGCATCGGCAGCAAGCACCACGCGCTGCCCGTGAGGGAGAATTTATAGAGTGAAAAGAAAGGAATAACAGGAAACTCCTTCTCCCTGTACCCTGAGAAAGGAGAATGTACGGGTAAAAATAATTAAATCTGAACTGGAGTCGATTAATTTGTCTATGGGCTTGAGGATTTGTGCTCTGGGAGGCTGCACTGGGATCTTAAAAAGTCTCTGGATGGTGGCCAAGCGTGTGGATACTGCACGGGAGAGGAAAGGCTCTGGCAGCAGGTGCTGGAGCACACGCAGCTCGGGCAGTGCTGTGAGCTGCTCCAGCTTCACCTCTCTCTGCAGAACCAGACCAGGGAGCTGATAGCTCAGCTTCACTGGAAATGCAGTCCTTCCATGCAGAGAGGCTTGCTGGGACACTGAGATGCTCCCCCTGCTATGGGCACTGGGAGAGCGAGGGTAAAAATGCAGGTGAAGGGAATTGGAGAGGTTTGAGGCAGCAGGATGGAGGGAAAACCAGGACTCGGATGTCTCCTGTGGACCTTGAGATACTGAACACATGGGTGTCAGAGGGGGGTCGGCGGTGGGAGTGGGGAGTCCTGGTGCCAGGGTGCTGGACGCTGATGTCTGCCTTCAATACTCTGGGAAAAGCTAAGAGAAAGCTGTGCTGGGAACATGGGACCCCAGCAATACTCTGCTCTGAACAAACAGTCCCTCAACTCCAATCTGACCCCTTTATGTCATTTCCAAAGCCAATTCTCAAGAGCCAAGGGAGCAGAGGTTCAGTCTGGCCTCATCCTAGAGGTTTTGGTGGCTGCTCTCTTGGAAGGTGCCTTGTGCCCAGCTATCACAACCTTCCCTGCTGCATCATCGTGTCAGGGCTACAAGACAGCTGATACTGGAGCAAAATACACCCTTTAGGTCCCACAGAAAGTAAATGCTCATTGTGCTGGCATGAAAGAGTCGCCGTTGAGTCAGCCTTGACCTTTGAGCACCACCACGATTAGAAGAGGATGCCACGGTCCCCATTCAGGGGTTTTCATTTCATTTGAATGCACTGGAAGCTTGATTTCCTTCAATTCATTCACAAGATTGGGTACGTGCCCACCCGCTCGCGGTGTGTGAGCCTTCCCTTATGGGATTTATTGCCTGGAAAAAAAAGGGGGTGATGGGAGGGGAGGGGGGGGTTGTGAACCTCTCCTGGGGGTGAAGGTACAAGAGCACCAGTTTGGAGAGGGCATTGTGTTCAGTGAAGACAGAGGAGAGGCTTGGGTTTTCCCTCTTTAAGGTATTAAGGACAGGGAATGAGCTGTAAGGAATTGTGGGGTGCAGAAGCAGAGGTGTGTGGGCATGACTTAAATACACAGCCTAAAAATCGGGAGGACGGGGGTTGTTACCAAGGGTGGTGGACAGGGAACATTGAGCGGAGAGGGATGGAATGCAAGAGGCAAATGGAGATTTAAGGATCCTCAGGCACCCTGAGAAGTAAAGGGGGGGTTGTGGGGTTGGAAATCATCTGTAGGAATGAGGGCTCTGTCCCCCTTTGTCTGTCTCAAGAGGTATGAGCTTTGCAGCAGCTCAGGGGGATCGCTTCAGCCACCTCTGACTGCCACCAACGTCCCAGCGCAAGACAGAAAGTGAGAGACCAAGGAACTGGCCAAACACCAGCAGTGATCACAGCCAGACCAGCACCCATCCTGCCCTCACAGCCCCTTCCCATCCATCCATATCCACAAAGCTCTCAGCTTTCATCCGAGGGTGCAATTTCCCCCCCAGGACTAACCCATCCTGTAGCTCCCTTCATCTTCCTTAGTCCGAGGAGCCCTTCAAGCACCTTTCCAGCCTCACCAACGCCGTGTCCAAAGACACATCCTTTCCTTCCTCTCCGTAGAGATTTCAGCCAACCTTTTTCCGCCCCGGACACAAAGCAAAGCCCTGCAATTCATGCAGACTGTGATAAGCTGTCAGATGTCAGCATGCTGCGGTAATTAAGCTTTTAAAAGGAGATAGGCAGCAGGAGGGGAAAAAAAATACATAATTCCGGGCGTTTGAGGGTTTTTTCCCTCTTGGAAGAGCCACCTGTTTTATCGTAACAGGTAGATTTATGGGGATATTAACGCGGCGCTGCTGCTCCCACCCTGATGAGGTTCTCAGTGACCCTCTTCTCTCCTGAGATTTATGATTTCTCAGAGCAGACTGCTGCAGAGGGGGCTCACTCCGAGCTCCTTGCCTGACTCCATTCCACGCTGAGGTTGTGGATCCTTTCCCTGCTACCCCCCTGCCCCTCCAAATCCCAAATCATTACACAACTGCACTGTCTTTTGGAGGGTGCCAAGTTTCACCCCACAGAGCCCGGTCAGGTTTAAGGGGGAACAAATCTCCTTGGTTTTCCCACACTCAAGGAGCTCAGGACAGGGAGGTTTCAGCCATCTACACAGAATCACAAGGTTGGAAAAGACCTTTAAGATCATCCATGCCCGCCGTTCCAGTCCTATGCTAAACCCTACCCCTAAGTACAACCAGATTACATCCAAGGAGGGCATTAACACACTCCCAGCTCTCTCCGCTCACCTCCATACTTAGTGACCCAACAACATCCCCAGGAAAAGCCTTTCTGCAGCCAAAGCTGACTCCCCAGCTGCAATTCACACCAACCCAGAGCTCTCCCTCGCTTCTAATTGCCTCTTCAGCCGCTCCCAGCTAACGAGAAACCCTTTTAACATCACTTTCCACCTGCAGCCCTTAATAAAAATTAAGTGGATAAACTCTTAAGTGCAAGGAGGGGGGAGCAAAAAAAACCCCCCACACACCCAAGCCTGGACTAGATAAAGCCAAGCCTAACGCAAGCAGCTTTCCCCTAAGCATCTCCCTGTGTTGTTTGATGTACGGCCGCAGGAGCGGAGATTACCCCCGCCGAGGTGCCGACCGGGTGATGATTCAGCGATGTAGAAATATACAGCTGAGGTCACCAAAACCGCTTTACTGGCATCCTTAGGGGGCTTAACAATTTTCCCACCTCCGTTACGGGCTGCAGATAATAAAATCTCCCATAGCAGCCAAACAAAAAAGGCATTTAAATTCCCTTCTAAAGCTTACAAACGTTGGGAGGTTTAATAGCAAACATCACGCGAGCCTCTTAAAAGGGAGAAAAGCCAATGCAGCAATCGCAAATTGGTTTTAATATCAAAACTGAGGCACAGGAAACGCCTCCCCCAGCCAGGGGAACAAAAGGCTGTGGTAATACCCCAGTGAGGAGGTAAATGAGGGGGGGGTTGACCAGCCCAGGAGCTGGAATTAAGCTGTGGATGGTGATGTTGCGCGATGAAGGGCTCGCACCTGTATCTTCAGCATGGTGAGGGGCTCGGAACGCATCGCAGGGTGACTCTGTGGGTGCCTGGGGGGGGGGCAGGAACCTCGTAACAAGAATAAAAATATAACAAAGAGAAGAGCCAGCAAGACACACACGAGATCGGCACTGGCGGGACAGTGTGCTCCTCACTTTTAAGTCTAACTCAGATTGCTTAAAATCAGGGCTTTTGCTTATTTATTCCTACAAATGAGGTTTATTTTTGAGCTGGAACCGCTCATGTCCCTGCCTGAAGCCCACGTTAGGGGGTGTTTAGGCAGAGCCACATGCCAGGGGATGCTCTGAATTCCTACCGATTACTGCAGTGACCGTAAAGCCTTCTCCCTCTACATACACCCCCCTTCCCAAAACCAAATCCCGCTGCTGACACAGCTACACGAGCCCCATTTACTGTTTACAAATAACCTGAAGAAGTTCAGTAGGCAAAAAAAAAAATTTAAAATTATGCCAAAAACATCTTTAACTGCCCCAAACCCAGACTGATTCAACGTTTTACAAGAACTGCATCTTAGGAGATGGTTTAATTTAGCAGGCTTTACTGCCAAGATTAATTTATAGCTTGTTTTGCAGTGCTGCAAAACTCTCCCACCCCATCCCCTATCCACACACAATTCTTTATTGTCTAGATGTTTACTCTCAGGGGGGAATTTTAGGACTTTAATGTTTTTATTGTTTTAATCCGGCGTATAAAAAAATGAGTTGAGCCAAACAGCTGGTACAAGTGCTTGGGAAGTGGCAGTGCAGCTTCTCAGCTTGCATCATTAAGCAGGTGTTAAATAAACACGATGCCACGCTCCTCCCGAGATTTACCAGGGAAGCTTTTTTAAGGCCGGCAGGGATGTTACGGAGCTGACAGCTCAGCCTTATCCCCTACAAACTGTTCCTTCTCCCCACCCCACCTCCTCCCTATGACCTGCTTGAGCCTAAATTCCTCCAGACGGCACCGCTAACCCAGGGGTGAGGGTGAAAAACAAAAAATCCCCGCTTGCTCTTTTCTGTGCACAAAGGGGATTTCTGCACACCAGCCACGTGCCTTCTTCTTCTTTACAGGCAGAGAAGAGAAAGTCCAAAAGGTATTTTGTTATTTCTTTCCCTCCCCATCTCTTTCTGACACACACAGGCCGTCCTTTGTGTGGTTACAGCGTGGCAACCTGGGATTATGCAGCGTTCACCCGATAAATCCATCCCTCCTTTACCAATCTCATGCCTCCTCCTAGAAATCAAATGGATTTAGCGGGAGTTTTTACACCCTGACCTGCACAGTGACTCTTTAAGGAAGGTTCTCATGCAAAGCAGCAGCCAGGAGAGGGGAGAGAAGTCAGACAAAACCCCCGAAAGCTTAAAAAAAAGCACAACTAGAAATGATTTCTATAAGTAACTCTGCTTCTGTTCTCAGATCTCACGTCAAACCTCTAGGAAGAACCTGAGATAGCTTGGCTTAAAGTCCTTTGGGTGTTGTGTGTCCCCCATCCTGCTCTCCAGCAATAAGATGCTCTGGCTTTGGTCTGTTTTTTTCCCCCCTCCTCACCAAGGAATGGGGAGGAACATAAGGACACGGCCTCTCCTGCTCATCTCTCTGCTCCAGCATCGTTGCTGCCGGGGAAGAGCCGCATCCTTCGCCCGATGCGCCGCTCTGCGCCGGGCCTGGTTGCCGCAGAGGGGCGGAGCGGCCTTTCTCCATCCAACAATACCCAGCTCCATCTCAGAGACCATCCTTGAGGGGGGTTCGGGGGAAAAGGGAGAGGGTTTTAGCTGCCTTCCCAATTACTCAGAGCCATTTCTAGCTGCCTCCTCGGGGTTCTGCAAAGCTCGGCTGTGGTTTTGTGGGGTTAGGGAACCAAACAGGGGAAGCAGGGGGATGATTTAAAAGAAAAATAATTAAAAATATAAATAAACACACCCCTTTCCTGGTTTAGATACTGAAATAAAAGCAGGTCACGGGCTCGTTGGTTACTAATAACGACACAGGGCATAAGGAACCAGAGGGAAATGTGGCTGGTTTTCTCCTCGTGACCTGGAGCAGCCTCTGCAGCATCGGCTTTGCTGGGGAAGAAGCTGGAAATCCCAAACTGACTTCCCCCCTGCTTGTTTTTTCTATCCTCAAGCAACAACCCGGCTGGGTTTTATGCAAGAAAACCCTTACAGAATTTTTTTCAGAGCTTTTTTTTTTTTTGAAAATTCAGGGTATTCCTGATGGAGGGGAAGGAAGCCTCTGTGAAAGCTCCTGCTACCGCCGCTGTCGGACAATAAGTTATCTGTTTGTGTGGTAAAATACAAAGGGGTTGTAATTTTCTCAGAGATTAGCAGGCAGGTAGTAAGCCAGGCTTTGAACAACCCACAAAACCAGTCAGCCTTCTCTTTAAAAGACCAGTTTGAATATAAGGAACTATTTTACTGGTCAAGAAAAAAAAATCCTGAGCTGAAAAGAGGCAAGAAAAATTCAATCCCGAGCGTAGGACAGGCTTGGATTCACTTTAAAACCTCTCTTTCCTTTCATAACCAACCCTCCTGCCTCTAAAACTCCCAAAACCTATTTCTCCTTTGCTTTAGGAGGGATGAAAAGCCTGGGTTTTTGCAGTTCTTGCGATAAGATCGCGTGAGGTTAAGCTCACAAGCCAGGCTCAAAGCTCACAGGTTCCCATCCAGCCGTGAGAGAGCCTGCGGCCACCGGCAGCTTTGTGCTCCTGTTAAGCTCCAGACTACAAGCAAGCTTTTAGATCAGTCTAATTTCAAGTTAATAAAAGAGACCTGGCTTAATTTATGGCTCGGCGCTGGCGGGAGGCGCAGCCGGCGGTTTTGATATAGAGAGGGAGCTTGAGGTGAGGACTGGGCTGAGATTAGCTCGTTCCAAGCAGAAACTCTGTGGCTGTGAAAGTCCCTTAAATCAAAAAAAAAAAAGAGGAAGGAACCATTCCCTGCAAGTCCGTGGCCCTGTTCCTTTGGGGGTATTTTTGCAGCCCCTCATCATGTTCCCAAGAAAGGGGAAACCCTCCCTTCTTGTCCCCCATCCTGCATCATCGTCCCTCCCCACCCCCCCGACGCCGCTGCTGAAAGTGGAAACTGTCCCGTGATCTGGGAAGGATGAGGATAAAGCTCTGCAAAAACCAAGCAAACAGAGAAACCCCAGAGAAACCCCCCTTCAAATTTAAATCAGAAACCTGGGAGACCCCCCTGGACCCAGCTGGACCACCCTGCATGAGCAACCAGTGCCGCGGGATGCGAGGGAGCTGCTCTGGGAAAGGGGAGATGGAAAAAACTCTCTTTGAAAGAGCCAGCCGTGTGTAAAGCACCCCATCACAGACACCCCCAAACCCCGCATCCCTGAACCCACCCAGGGACCACTCCTCAAGCAGGGGGGGATGCTCTCCTGCGCTGCAACGGCTGCTCCCACCTTCTTGTCACCCTCAAGCCCGCAGCATCGAACTGCCGCAGTAAATAAATACGCTGATATACAGAGGGGATTGTTTATATGGGAACAGATCCCAGTGCGAGCGCTCCCTCCACACACACACACACACACACATGGATTTAGAGCTGCTGAGTCTGCAAGTCGCCCATGGAAAAGCAGATGGCTTTCCCTGGAAACAGGGCTCGACGCCCCGCCGCGCTCCTCAGCGCCCTTCCTCCGAAACGAGGAAGGTTAACCCCAGTTTCAAGCAGCTCCCAAGGAAAGCAGGCAGCCACTTTTGAGGTCTCAGCCCCTCCACTTTGATGGGGGGGTGTGGGGTGGGGTGTCCCTTTACAGAGGAGAGCAGAAACGTGCCTTTCTTCAGCGGGAAGCGCGGTTCTGCCGTGATTTGCGAGCGGCTGAAGAATCCTTTGGGACAAGAGATGCTCCAAAAGGGCAATTAGATCCATTACTGGCTATTCTATTGCCACATGAAATAGGTTTACTGGTTGCCTGCCGCCTCATATACTCCCATTTTTACACCAAAACCGAGTATGCTAATGAAGAGATGGGAGAGGGCGCCTGGTACGGCGGCAGCGGCTGGTGAGCCAGCACAGCTCATCCTCTGATAGCATTTCCATCGACAGGACCCATATTAAATCTGGCTTCTGGGTATTTTAAGGTGTTATTAGGTATTCTACAGCCCCCTAAGGCGACAGCAGGGAAAACCACGCAGCTCTTTCTTCAAATTCAGGGTGCTATTTCTTTGTGTTAATTGCTGCAGCGGCTGAGAAAGCCTAACGAGGGCTTGGTTTAAAGCCGGCGTTCGCCGGAACAGGAACGGAAAAGCTCTTGCCAAACCTCACCAGCTTCTCACTCAAGATGCACAGTCATTTCCGAGAAAAATCTGAACTAGAAAAGGAGCAGTGAAGTCACTTATCTCCTCTACATGCACATTAAACCAATTCCTGCCAGTAAGCAATTACTCTACACCCAAAATATAATTAATTTGTGTTTAATCAACCAGATCCGGGAGGTTTCTAGTGAAAGACACAGCAGAGCCCGCTGCAGCTTCCCAAGACCCTTTTTCCAGGCCAGTTCTAGCCCTGCATGCACAGGAGGATGCTAAAATACATCTGATAATAAAGAGTTTCCAGATAAATTTCTCATCCATGCCTGTCCTTTGTAACAGCCCCCTCCCTGAATGGCTGGAGGTGGATGTCCCAGCTCAGGGCTGGCACCGCGGAGGAGGGAAAAGCTGCTCTTTGCACACCCAGCCCCTTCACACGTGGCTGCAGGAGGGAGAGCAACTCCCGTGGCAGGAAGGAAAGGGAGGGCACGCAACAGTGCGTGCACGTACAGCCGTGCTTGGAGCATCGGAGGGTTTCACCTCCAGATACTCCCAGTTACGTTGCCTCCTACCTAGTGTCATGTTCTGATTAAGCTCCTTAAAAAAACAACCCTCAACCCCAACAAAAATAAACAGCCCTTAAGATGAAGGTGACGATCCCACAGGGCTCAGCACCCTATCAGCATCCCTGCTAACAAAGGATGTCCAGAGCAGGTATCTGGTAGCAGGGTTAACGCCAGGTAACGTATTCTCTGGCAAAAGGGGAGCAGAGAGCAAGCCAAACCAGCAGGAAAAGAGAGGAGACACCACACAGTAGCTGCTCATTCCCATTTCCAAACCCCAGCACAGGCTCCGGGTGCTGCAGCAATCCCCACATCCCTGCACCAACCACCCAGGGGTTATCCTTAAAGCCTTTCAGGTGGGGAGGAAGGGGGGAATAGGAAGGCAGCAGAATAAGAGGAAGTCCCCCAGTAAGGGGGCAGGGATGAAATACAAGCCCTGTGTGGGAGTGTGACAGAAAAGCCTTGCCTTTTCCTCTGGAGGACAGCTCTCCGAGCCACCGCTCCGCAGCACAAGGGGCTTCTGGATACATCACTCGGTGCCTGGAGCTCTCCACAGGGGCTGTCAAGTGTGTGCAGCGAACAGCAAAGCAGCCCCCCCACGCTAAAAGCTCAACTCCTAATTAATACCTAATCAGCCAGAAGGGATGCAAAGTGTGTTTTCCTGCAAAGAACGAACCACCGTCGCTTCCCGTTATTAAAAGTTGAGTCCTTTGGCAGAGACTTTCACCGCAGCTTCTTCCCAGAGCTGCAGGATTTGAGGAGAGGTCCAGCAAGCCCTTTGGCATCCAAGCTCTTATTTAGAAGAGGAGAATTTGGAAAGCTGTCCAGACCCATTTCCATCTGACAGACAAGTGTCTGTGTCGGTTCAGCACTGCACAACGTGCTTCAAATGCAAAGCAGAGCTGGCATTCTCAGAACTGGCAATGAATCCCAGCCCTAGGAATGATAAAAGATTTTAACTTACAGGAAATGCTGCTATTAAATAATATTTAAGTCTTAATTATATTTTAAAACAGCCATTTTATATATATATTAAAAAAAAAAAAAAGTTCTATTATAGTGCTTTTGTAGTTAAAGGTCTGTCAACATTTCCATTTTAAACCTTCATTTCTAGGGGGTTTATAATTTGGTCATAAAAATTCATTCTAGGCTGGAACTTGGCATACAGGGGCTCAGCCTAGGAGCAATATTTTTTATTATCCAATTTGGTTTAAATTGGTTTGGCCGTTTTTAAGTTATAGGAGTGTAAAAAATAAACGTTTACTGGTTTCAGATGCTTTCTCAAGCTTATTATTATTCAAAATTAGCTTCCCCCCACCTCCAAAAAAATACCTTCAGGAAGAGGTGGGTGATATCGTGTGACTCTACTGACAATACCTGAGTTACAACTCAAATTAATTCACTACTTCTGATGCTAACAACCTAAAGAGTTACCAGAGCCAAGCACTCCTTTTCCTCAGACCCATTACAGAGTGGAAACGCTCGGCGCTGCGCGGAGCATCTGCCATTTTGTGCTTGATGTACAGGTACTGCAGCTGTAAAGGCCTTAATTTGAAATAAATAATTAACTCTGGAAACCTGCATCCCTGTAAAATAATAGAAGACCTTTAAAGCAAGATGTTTCTCTGTAGAATTTTATTTCAGCTGTGGCAGCTTTCAAATAAAAAGCTGCAGATGTGAAGCAAGCAGGCGTATCCAGCTAGGAATTCCTCGCCGCAGAGCTTCAGACGTTTCCTTCAATTTAAAAAGCAGAAAAGAAAGTCTAGTTTATGGCTCAGCTCTTCAAATCACTTGGGTGCAGTAGGGACACAACACGTACGTGACTTTGCATGCTAACTGCAGGCAAGGGGTAGCTGTGCCCAAGCGTAACACGCACACAAAAAGCTTGGAGAAGGATTTTATCCTCGTTCTGCTGTTAACAGGCAGGGGTTTGCATTTTAATATTTGGGTTGGGGGGGGGTAAGAAGGGGGTGTCAGATGCAGTTTGACCCTAACAGGGTGTGAGGTTTTGGGGGAAGTCTCTGCACTGCCTGTGAGGGATTGCAGGAGGGTGGGAACTGCTCACCCTGTGATCAAACCCGGTGCTGTGGTCCCCCAGCATCCAGCCCCCTGGCATTGTGGCATCCAGGTCACCCTCCTGGAGCTGAGACCTGATGTTGATCGTGTCACATAACGCCTGTGGGGGAAATTGTGTGTCCTGCTCTCTCAGCTTGCCACTCTCCCCAGCCCTTCCCAGTTCTGCACATGGGCTTTATCTGCCCTGCTCCACGGAAGCCCTTCTCCTGATTAATAAGGCTCCGATTCCCAAAGCCCCAGCAGCTCCTGCCTCATTGCATCAGTGGGTGTTAGGAGCCAGAATTCCTTAGGGAAAACAACCCCGTGCCTGTGCCCACGTCCAGTCCCACCCCATCCCTGTGCCAGGACAGTAACAGTTTCTACCAGAGGACAGGATGTCATAACTCTGCTTAACAACCACTTAAATCCCCGTTTGCTCTGGCAGCGGGGATCCAATGGGGCTGAAGTTTCCCAAAGGCTGGATTTTTAACTCTCCAAATTCTGCTGGCAGTTTGTCCAGCTTCCCTTCCTCAGCTCCAGGAACAGAGTTCTGAGAGGCAGCCCCTAAGGTGGCTGTTAAATCAGCTCATGAGCCTGTCTTTCTGTCCCTGCTCACTGTCAAACCAGATGCATCCCTGCCCTGCACACATGGTCCCAACAGGACCATGACATCCCTTGGAATTTTCTTGGGAGTACCAGCAGCTCCCAGCAGCTTTCAGACAGGGAACATTTCCCTACCTTTATGCTTTATGCCGTGACTGGGAGGAGAGAGGGGTGGTAATAAAAGAAACCTTTGGAATTACAGCCACAGAAGGATGCTTTGTCATAAAGCAAACGGGCGGCGGGTCCTTTCTTCCTCTGGGATGCTCTACACACCTCCTGACTTGCTCTGCTGTATTATCCTGCCTCTTTTCATCACAGCAGCTCATCTTGAACGCTCTGCTTCTACTGCAGCCGTTCCGCCGCGGGGACAGGGACACGACTCCTTCCTCCTACTGGTGGTGCTGGTCCCCTACCCGAACGCTGGGGGTGAAGATCACAGAATCACACAGAATCACAGGGGTAGGAAGGGACCTCAAAAGATCATCAGGTCCAACCCCCCTGCCAAAGCAGGGTCTCCAGGACAGGTTGGTGTCCAGATGGGGCTGGAATCTCTCCAGAGAAGGAGACTCCACACCCCCTGGGCAGCCTGTCCCAGGGCTCCCTCACCCTCACTGGGAAGAAGTTCTTCCCCAGGTTGGTGGGGAACTCCCTGTGCTCCAATTTGAAGCCATCACCCCTTGTCCTGTCCCCACAGACACTGAGAAGAGGCTGGCCATGGTCCCCTGGGTCCCACCCTTCAGCTATTGATCCCCATTGATCAGATCCCCTCCTAGGCTTCTTATCTGAACAGTCCCACTTCATTCAGCCTGGTTCCCACCCACTCCACAGCTGGAAAACCCACAGTGAACCTCTGAGCTGCAGCCAAAGCCCCACACACATCCTGGCCCATTCAGGAAGCCTGAACCATGACAAGGAGAGCTGGTCACCACTCAGGAAGAGGAGCTGGCCATTTGTTCCTCGCTACGCTCATATAAAAGGAATAATCTATATTCGTTTGGATTATACAAGCTACAAAACACACCTTAGCTCCAGTTCCACATTTAACCAATCACAGAAGCCATTTGTTGCCTCGTATATTACAAAGCAATAGAGATTTAAGGGATAATGGTCATGGCGGCAGAGTATACACAGCAATAAACTGCTTTTGAGGTTGGTTAAATGCCAAGTGATGCTGAGGCCTCAATGCCATAAACATTATTTCTATTATATGACAAGATAAGAGGATACAATAAACCACCAAGAAGAAAAATCATTTTCTGGCCTTGTGAAAGTTCTGGGCTTCGCATTTCTCGGACCCTGGCTGAGCATCACCTCAGCAAGCGTGGGTTTAAGGGGAATAAATTGTTAAATTAAGGGTGGGTTTTAAAAAGCAAAACGATTGTTTGAGGAAATGGGCTGTGTAACTGCGGCGCTGGAATTAGGACCTGAGAGCTGATTTGTGGCACTTCTTAGAAGTGGAACGGTGTGGCACGGGGTGGGGGGATGATAGGGGATGGGGAAAGTCGTGGTCCCATTGGAATATGGTTGATATTATGGCCCCTCTGTTAGTTTGGGCAACAGGAGGAGACCAAACAGGTTTATTAATAAAGATGCTCCTGCGTTACGACACTCGATAAAGCGTTGAGCATCCCATGCTCCTGGAGCCTTCAGAAGAGGAACAGAAGGAGCAGGGCTGTTGGAGAGGCATGTCCATCCACCCAGCCAACCCCACCATCCATGCCACCAGTTTGCCTGCTCGAATCACCTGCTGGGAACCCTGAGCCAGCTCTGACACAGGTTTACAAGGGAGGAGGGCCCAAGGCACAGAGCGATTCCCCTCTGCTCTCAGTAACAAAATCCCCTGCCTTCCCTTCACTCCTTTGGTCCAGATGCCTTTGGACGGCTGAAGTTTTAATTAGCTCGTGTTAATGAGTCAGAGCTGTCTCATTAGGCAGACTTAGTTAATACCTTTCAACTTTAACGGCATCACTAAAGTTTACAGCTAACACTTGGTTGTGCTAAGGCTGCCTTTCATCACTCACCACGCTTTAAATGGGATTAGAAGATGTTAATAACGATTAGCAGCAGACACCACCCCCAGATTAGTTTCACTGAAGAGATTCAGGGAAAGCCTGGCTCCAGGCATCGCTCTCTGCCTTCCATAGAGGTTTGGGAGGCAGGGGCCTGACTCTACCTCCCTCCTTGCCTTCAGATGGGGGGGGGTGGGGGGTGGGCAAGTCCCTGCTGAACAGCTCTTCTCCCCCTACATGAAGGGGGGAAAAAAAAATGTGTCACCTGTCCTCACAGAGAAGAAACCAGATCAATGACCTTGAGAAGAATCTTTTTTAAAAGCAGTATATGCAGCACATTTAGAAGTCAGCTGTGTCACAGCAGACTCACTGTTGGGAAGTGATCATGTACAGGATCCAAAAATAACAACCATTAAAGACCTAGCAACCAAAACATGTTTACATGCCCACTGCAAGCCCACTGGCTGCAGTGATAAGGGGGGTACAGTAAGATCTGCTCAGCTATTTTGGGTGGCCATTCACTCTTCCCCCTGAAAAGTTAGCTTTATAGCCTGTCCCTCCATGGAAACAGGGAAGGAAAAGGAGGGGGAAAGGGATAGAGATAAAAAGACAGGGCTACTACCAGCTATGGAGGGAAAGCAGCAGCTCACAGTTCAAAAACGTTACTGGAAAGCAAATTAATTTGGGTTTTTTTCCTTTAAACTAAAGGGGGAAGAATCACCACTGGCTGCAGAGTGATGGACTCCTGTTAAATCAGTGTGGCTCAGCTCCCTCTCTTCCTCCTCCCACAGCCTCTGGTGCTGCACAGCTCGATGCAGCGCTTGCAAGAAACAGATCACTGAATTTTAGTGAGGAGAAAAGGAGCAGGAGATCCATGCCCATGCTCCCTGCCCCAGCTGATAGTGAGATCCAGAATCCCATCCCAGTGTACTCAGCAGCAAAGTAGCCTGGTTCCAGCAGGAGCTGCCCAGCCAAAGCAGAGTTCTGTTCCCCAAACCCCTCAGACAAGGGGAATAACTCAAAAAAGCAGCAATCCACAGGGATAAAACCAAGCCAAGGGACTGGGCATGGGATCAAAGGTTTAGAAAGGACCAGAGACGCTGCAGCCCCGGTGGTGAAAGGACTCAGTGAGCCAGGCTTATCCCAAAAATGTTGACCCTGCTAAACAAAGAGGCTCAACAGCCACTGACACTTTCCCATTCAAATCAGGGTAGGGGGGGATCCACCCCCCCCTTAAGGAAAAAGCACCCAAAGGTCTTCAAAGAATCAGGAAAAAGAAAAGGCTGAATCCTGCAAGGAAGTGTCCCTCTCCAGTGCCAGCCACAGTCTGGCTTGGTTTTGAGCTGGTAAAAGCTTCCTGTGCTGTAAGGAAGAACATGGCACTGCTGGGGTGTTTGTGTGCCTGAGTGGGGGGGAAAAAAAATACCAAATTATCTTCTAGAAAGCTCCAAACTCTGGGTCATACGGATTCTGACAGGACTCGTGGGTGCTCAGCACCGGTGGGAAGGTCAGGATGTCTCTGTGGCAGATCACACAGAGTCAACAGCCTCTTTTTGTTGTGTCCCCCCCTTGTTTTAAGAGAAAGGTCTTGATTCTTAGGAATGAGGGGAATGAACAGAGCTCGGTGCAGTCCCCTCTGACCCTTATTAAGGCTTCACTTTAACAGGAATCCACATGAAGAAGCTGTTTGGGGTGGGATGATCCACGGTGGCTTGTCAAGGGTCAGGGTTTAGTGCCAAAAGGCAGCACAAGCTGCTGGGGAAACAATGCAGCACGTGCTTGGGAGGTCGAGCCCTGCAGACAGCTGCTGGGCACCATCAGCCCCCCAAACTTCCAACTCAGATTTATTTTTACTATCCAAAGCTACCAACTGTGCTACCCTGTCCAGCTCAAAGCAACCAGCCCCTTTTACTCCACTTGCCCCAGAGAAGCTCACCAAATACTCATGTTAGCTGCTGATCCTTCCATGATGCTCTGTACAGCTCTCGGGTACCACCGCGCCTCCACAGCTGTACTGCTGTGGGGAGGATCCATCAAGGCTTCTAAAAGCCTTTGATGTGAAGCTGATGTGCAGGATAGAGGACAAAGATATAAGTGTATATAAGACACTGAGGCTTACAGGGAGAGGCTCAGAGCTCCATGTGTTTAGTCAGCTCAAAGGACTGTTAAGGGGCGAGTCAATCGGTCAGCAAACACCTCCAGCCATCAGAAATTCAATAGGAAGGAGCTTCCATCTACCCAACAAAAATTAACAAGATCCACAGCCTGGAAGCTGCCACTGAACAGGTTTAAACTGGAAATAAGGCATCATTTTTTTTCCCCTTTACCAGTGAGAGCAATTATCTATTAGAACAACTTAACCAAGGGCTGTGGTGAATTTTCCATCACTGGAAATATTTTCAATCAAGCTGGGATCATCATTATTTAATACACGCTCTGGTTTGAACAGGTATTGAAGGACGTTCTAAGGAAACCATGCACGAGGTCAGGTTAGATCACAATGAATCATAGTGGTATGAATTACCTGGATTCTAACATTTCAATATTAACATGAAGAATTGTCAGAATTACCCATAAGCAGCAGTCTGGAACAGCGAAAGGAGGAAGCAACCACCTTTATATGTCATTTGTGGGAGATTGTGGGAGATTAAATTTAAATACATTGTTGTTTGCCTTAATTGCTTGTTTGAATCCGATTTTAAGGTTGTATGATTGAAGTCCTCACATCATTAAGTGCTCAAATACAGCTAATACATTTTATAAATGACTTGCACAATTTCACAGGCAAAGAAGTTCAAGATAAAAAGCAGCCTACCAAAAAGAAGAGGAAAAAAAAAAAGAGGGGGGGGATAGAAAAAAGGAAAAGAAGAAGATCACCTGCAAGTGGATAGAAAACTGCTTCAGGTGAGGCTCAGGTTGGAAGGACCAAAGAGCTGAGAAGTCCAAACTTCTCATTTTTAAAGAGCCCCCCCCAAGAGATCCCAGATGAGATTTCTGACCCATTTCTGCACTCTAAAAGTAAGTGTGTCACAGAATTCCCCTGCAGCCTCAGAGGATGTGCCCTGGGGATGCTGAATTCTCTTTCATTTCAATCAAGAGACCTGCAAGATATTAAATACACTGAAGAATTGTGGGGGCAGATGGAGGGGAGCACCCCAGGATCAGTTAGAGCTCCCAAACGCATCGCTGCTGTAACAGTTTGGCAACCTGACATCCAACACTTGCAGCCAGGGAAACAAAATGCATGTGCATCACTTAATAACTAATTAAAAGCCACCATCCTCCCCCCTCCCCTCTTCCTGTACCAAAGGCATCTTCCCATTTTTAAGTTCAAACACCTCAGAACAGCCAAACCCAATTCTCCCTGGACTCCACTGCAGAAGCCCCTAATGGGTCTCAACGCAGCCCCAGCAGTAATCACACAACCCCCTCACATTCCTCCCCTTAATTCAAACACCAAGACAGGGCCACGGAGCTGGAAGGGTCTCCTAAAGCTCAGGTTTGGGAAAGCACTGGTTTTCCTGCAAAACTAAGCTGAACAGAACGGAAAGGTGCTTTTCCCAGGCAGGTGAGCCTAGGAGAGAGGTGGAAGGACTGGGAAAAGGGAGATGTGACTCATTCAAAGCAACAATCCTCTGCGCTGGGAGAGCAAGCACAAGTTTTGGAAGGCCACAGCCAACTGTAGCCTGATGTCTGTGGAGGGAAAAAACCCTCACAATGGGTCTTCTTCTTCTTTTTTTTCCTTCTTTTTTTTTTTTTTTTGCAAGCCAAAAATAGATCTCAGCAGTTTAGGGTTCACATAACACAGACCATCAACTGTCACATTCTCAGCTGCTTTAGGGAATAGGTTCGAGCAGCTAACTCATCCCAACAGCCAGCAAGGATCTGTCCTTTGGTTAAACAGCCTTGAAAGAAGATGAGCAGCGTTATCAGAACACATTAACGGGGAAGATCAGCGCGTTTTCCCTGGGTCTGGTGGAAAACACCAGTGGAATAAGAACACACCCCAAAGCAAGGCAGATTTCATTACTTTGGAGTGCCTGCAACTTGGCTCATAACCTGGATTTACACACTGCAAATCCTCTGATCTGATTACCTCCAGTGATCACGTAAAACACCGGCTTTAAACTCTTTGCCTCAGTGATAAAACAGCCACTTTGATTCACAACGACACATTCACAATAAAGTATACTGTAAACGTACCTGTCCACAGCCGGGGGCATTGCACACAAACGGCCTGTCGTCTCCCATATTTCATGAAGCCTGAGCTAAGCTGAGGAGAAAGGAGAGAAGAGGAAATTGTTAAATAAGCTCCCCAAAAAAATTAAAAGATATCAAGAGCAGAAGCTGCCCTTTGCAAGGCTGTGATTAATCAAGGCTGCGCTCGCACGGAAGGAGGATCTCTCTGTACCCTCCACACAATCAGCTTGGATTAATTTCTCTTCCTCAAGTCTAAATAAGACTTCAGAGGGCCCAGGTGATTTTTCACATAGGAAGAGAAAGGCTCACCAGGAACCGTGACAGCGAGACACCGTGGGCCAGTGGGTAGGAGAGGAGCAGGGGTTTTCCATGCCTGGGCTCCCACCATGGCTCATCACCAATTCTCTGGAGGGTTGAGGGACTTTAGGCATGGCAATGGCAACACCCTGCAAAATGGGGGTGATGCTTAGACCTCCTGGTGCAGCAAAGCCCTAGGAAACATCTCTGGGATGGAGGGTGGCACAGCCTCTTCCCCTTCCCTCAGTATTTATGGATGAAAACATGGACACAGGAGCAAAGCCAGTGACAATCTACAGGGGGGGAAAAAAAAACACCCAAACCAAAGTGCAAGCAAGAAGCGATCAAATAAATCCAAGTCCTCTCTACGTACAAGTTATATTTTCAATGGGAGAGAACTAAAATTTGTCATTTAATTAATTAAGGGATTATAGGAGTGGTGCTCCGTTTTACAAGGCAATAATCTGGCTCCCTAGTGGGTAAACTACAAGGCTGATGGCAGGGGTAGTTTATCACAGATTATAGCCAAGGATAACAAAACACTCAGTCCTATTATGCTACAAGTGAAGCTATTCTTATTAATAAAAAATAAGAGTAAATAAAGTAACCCCCACCACCTCAAATCTAAGAAATAATGGTTCCCTCCACCCACTGATATTTTTATAGCAGGATTTTAAAAAGCTATAATAAAGCAAATGCTATCTCTTTGGGGGGTTTCTCTATGCTGTTCCCGTTGCTTCCAGCATCCCTTCCTCCAAGCTGGGAGGCTTGGCTGCAGCGACACACGCCAGCCAAGAGCAGAAGGAAAAGCAGAAGGCAGCCAAAACGTGTTCAACCAAGACACAGGCTCTTTTAGTGAGCTTTATTTTGTGTTTCTGAGTGTTAACACGAGCTCACACGGGCGGCGAGAGGGTGGGGAGAGGAGTGTTATTTTTAGGAGCTTATATGAGAAAGTGCTCCAAGAATGCGACTTAGCTGTGGAGGGTGAATGTATGTGCTACAGAAACCAGGCTCCTTCTGCTTTTGTTGAAAAGACAGAGAAATCTTTGGTTAATATGAAAAATGAGATGATTTTTCTCTGGTTTTTCTATCCCCACGTGCTGGGGCAGCGTGTGGTGAAAGTGGAATTCCCCTTCTGCGAGCGCACAAGGGCAGCACCCAAAAAAACTAAGGAAGGAGGAGAAAGTAGCAGCCAGTTGTTCTCCCTCAAAAAGGGGAGAGAAGTCCCTGGCACTGGGTTACGTTGGGATTTATTAAGCAAAACTCCAGGGCCTATGCAAACACGGACTCACAGAGGATAAATAGCTCTCAAATGGAACGGGCGAGCAGCCAAAACGCTCCCTACCATAGGACATGCGTAATACTACAGGCAATAAAGACAGCCAGGAATGTCCACACACCCCAGCAGCACCCCCAGAAAAGCCCCCAGAAGCAAAAGGGGGCTCGCAGAACTGGAGAGCAGCACAGCAGGAGGCAACAGCAGCTCTGTATCAGGTTAAATCCTGGAGGAAGGCTAGCATCGAGGTGACACGGGCACAGGGAGTCCAAAGCAGGGATGTGTTAAAGAGAAGACTCTCTGTACCATCCTTCCCAACTTCCACTGAAGCTCCAAACTGGGAATTCAAGAAGCCAAACCACCACCCCATCGCTCCTGCTGATTAAACAAACAGGGATCTCGCTTCCACCCACAACCAACTGCTCCTCCTCCAAGAAGCAGCTCCTTCAGGCCCCGAAGCAGCTGACTTTTGTGCATCTGCTGCATCCCAACAGCAGACACATGAGCTGCTGTCATGACCTGCCCTGAGAGCACAGAGAAGCCCAGGCTTCCTCAGGAAGCTTTAACATGCACTAGTAGCCTCCAGCAAGGAGGGATGAAGAGGTCAAACCTTCTTGTAATACCAAACCACTGACACTGCAAGAAGAGAAGCTTAAAACTAATTAAACTTCTTTTTAATCACCTCCTCTTGAGGTTCAAAAAACTTGCAACTAAACCTTCCAGTTAGCTGCACACACAGACTGTGGTTCTGAACTCAGAGTCAAGGCACAGGGCTCAGTCTTCCATCACCTGCTCCGAGCAGAGGGCAGCCCAACTGCTATTCTTTCCACAAGAAAACAGCATGAGAAATCAGAGAAGACACAAAGGAACCATCAACTCGGTGACTACTAGGGTTATTTTCCATTGCTTCTGCAGGATGGTGGCTGGAAAGACTATGATAGCAGGGCACCAACCCAATAAAAGTCAACAATTGCTGTCTTGGGCAGTCTGGACCTTGTTTTTTCTGTTTCTAACAGCCTTACTCTGCACCCATCTTCCATGCCCATGAGACAAGGGGCTGTCCCACAGCTCTCAGCAGAGCCAAGGCTCCTGGGAGCCACAGGCTGTGGTGCCCATCAAACTGAAGGTAGACACAAGAGTCATTAGTTCCTGATTTCTTAATCCCCATCAAGTCAGGTTCACACACACTTTGACAAGCTGCCTATGAGGAGTGAGGGGCATGAGCTTTGCACTCCTCAAGAGCTCATGGGTTGGTTTGAATAGCACTTTGACGATGCAAACTGTAAAGGATGGTGGTAATACCCCTTTGTTGTCAGTCAGGCTGGTGCTGGAAGCCTCAGAAGCCTCTTTAAATCCCCCTTGGGCATTTAGATTCATGGGATGAGGTTGGGGATGTGTTTATTTCATCACCAAGCAGATCTTACTGTTATGAAGGGAGACTGCTGGATCTCCCAGGCAGCAGACCCTATGCTTATTTAATTAACGCATTCACATCCTTACCACTGTCACTTAAGCAACTGGTGGCATCCGCCAATCTGAAGGACTTCAAGGTCTCTCTCTGCCTCCTATTTACACTTCTAATGCCTACAAAAAGCTATTTGAGAAATTAAAGAACTGGATCAGCTGTCACTCCTGGGGTTCTGATAACACTGACTGAAACAGAGAGCAGGAAAACAAAGCAACAACCCAACGGCACTTCGGGCTGCCCGCCAGCGCCTCCTGATAGCATAACAAGCAGCTCTATTAAACAAAATCAGGACCAACACACTGCTGAAAACTCAGTTTCCTTGATCCTGCAAAGTGCCAGGAGGATTCACTCATTCTTTAAAGAAAGATTTAGCAGCTCGTTCGCTGCGGAATATGACTGGTATGTACATACATGTGCTCAGATTTATATCACATTTAGTCAGGATAAATTGCTTCAATAAATTCTGTTCTTAAGAACAGGCAGAATAAGCAGATGATTGGATACTGGGAACACATTCTCATTCCTCTTCCTGCAGCCGTGGGACAGTATTTCACTGTTTTGATGATTTTTAGCATGTTGGGAACAGCAAAGGGGAAGCAGAGAAACGCAGACTGATTACTGAAGCGTGCTTCAAAGTTCTGTCAGCACAGACCTGACAAGCAGCTGCTGTCTCAATGAAACACAGAAAAGATGTTTTCAACCCAAAATAGCCCCCCACTCCCCGAGCCTGTGTCTTCCTCTCTCTCTGTTGCCTTATTAACTCATGCAAATAACCTATAGGCTGCCTGTGAGAAGAAGCGAAGCCAAAGCCACTTCGCAGCGGTCTCGGAGTGTGTGGTGCTGATAATCAGGCACCCCTTGGAGTCTGCGTGGGGTATTGAAGAGCACAAAGCAGCACTCACCACGGGAGAGACTCCTCTGGAGCACACAGAGCATACAGGGAGAGAATAAACAGGAGCTCTGCTTCTAGGAGGGCATCTGTTCTGCTGGCAGAGCAGCTTGCTCCCACCTTCAACTGCAGCTCGGAACTCCCCAGTGAAGCAACTGGGGGATGTTTGCAAAGCTGGAGGAGTGTAGGTGAGGTGATTGTGCCCCTGTACTTGGTGTTGGTGAGGCTACACCTCAAGTGATGGGTCCAGTTCTGGACTCCCCACCATCAGAAGGACATTGAGACCCTGTACTTGGTGTTGGTGAGGCTACACCTCAAGTGATGGGTCCAGTTCTGGACTCCCCACCATCAGAAGGACATTGAGACCCTGTACTTGGTGGTGGTGAGGCTGCACCTCAAGTGCTGGGTCCAGTTCTGGGCTCCTCACCATCAGAAGGACATTGAGGTTGTGGAGCGAGTCCAGAGAAGGGCAAACAGGCTGGGGAAGGGGCTGGAGGGCAAATCCTCTGAGGAGCAGCTGAGGGAGCTGGGGGTGTTGAGCCTGGAGAAGAGGAGGCTGAAGGGAGACCTTATCACCACCTACAACCTGAAGAGAGGGTGCAGAGAGGTGGGCGAGGGTCTCTTCAGCCAGGGGACAGGAGATGGGACAAGGGGCAATGGGCTCAAGCTGCCCCAGGGCAGGGTCAGAGCAGATGGGAGGGGAAAGTTCTGCCCTGAAAGAGTTGTGGGGCTGTGGAACAGGCTGCCCAGGGAGGGGCTGAGTCACCTTCCCTGGATGTGTTTAAAAAAGGGTAGATGAGGTGCTCAGGGAAATGGTTTAGCACAGGACAGGAATGGTTGGGCTCGATGATCTTAAAGGTCTTTTACCAACCCAGTGATTCTGATTCTGTAGCCAGGACAACAGCCACACTGCAGCATTCCTCCAGCACTGCTGAGCCATGGGTGTCAGTGATGACAGAGCAACCAGGGAGTTTTTTCCTGAGGTTAATCTCATTCTCTGGTTGTTGGGGACATCGCCTCTTCCTACTTCTGACATGGAGATAAAGGAGAAGTATTCCCAGGGAGAGGTTCAGTGTGCCAGGATGCCGGGCTGACATCAAGCTGGCGCAGGAAGGATGTGTTTTGATAGCATCCAAGAGATGAGGGGGTTCTTCTGCCAACAAAAAGAGGCCAACTGCCACCCAAGGCCTATTCCCAGCTCCCTCAGCGCCTTGTGGAGCAATCTGGGGCAACGATTGCCTTGCAGCTAGAGAAAACAACCCCCCCCAGGATCAAACACACCCCCACGTAGGTTCTGCTTTACTCAACTGCCACATGAGTTGTGTTTTTAGGGCATGAAGCTATTTGAGGTTCTGTTGCGCTTGGGCTGGAAAGATCCCAGACATACAGACAGCCTGGGAGAAGAGCTCCTGGGGAGCAGCCCTGCTGAGAACGACCTGGGTGTCCTGGGGGATGAGAAGCTTAACATGAGCCAGCAGTGGCTCCTGCAGCAGGGAAGGGCGATGGGATCCTGGGCTCCATCAGCAGAGGGGTGGCAGCAGGGACAGGGAGGGGATTGTCCCTCTCTGCTCTGCCCTCATGAGTCCTGTGTGCAGAGCTGGGGCCTCAACACAAGGAAGATGTGGGGCTGTTGGAGAGGGGTCAGAGGAGCCACAAAGATGATTAGAGGGCTGGAGCAGTTTCCCTACAGAGAGAGGCTGAGGGAGCTGGGCTGGGTCAGCCTGGAGAAGAGAAGGCTGTGGGGGGACCTCATTGCAGCCTCCCAGTGTCTGAAGGGACCCCAGGAACAGGAGGGGAACGGGCTTGTTGAAGGGCAGAGCCTGGCAGGACAAGGGGGCTGGAGTGAAGCTGGAGGAGGGAAGGGTTAGAGGAGAGATTGGGGGGAAGTTGTGTGCAGAGAGAGTGGGGAGGGGCTGGAAAGGGCTGCCCAGAGAGGGGGTGGGTGCCCCCATCCCTGGGGGTGTCCAAGCCCAGGTTGGATGTGGCCCTGGGCAGCCTTGTGTAGCTCCAGGCCTGGAGGTTGGTGTCCCTGCCTGTGGCAGGGGGTTGGAGGTCTGTGATCTTTGGGGTCCCTTCCAACCCAGACCAGTCTGGGATTCTATGATTCCACAATAAACTCATGTGCAAAGCCTTTTGCTCACTCAAGACCTCAGCTGGGAGGGATGGCATGAGGAAAATGCAAGTTTTTAGAGGAAAAAAGCAATCATGTCACAGTTGATGTGTAATAAAATTGTTTTGCCATGTGTGTATCATCCTTTAAATGTCCATTCAGAAGAGAGCATTGTGGGCAGCCCCAAGGCCTTCCCAATAGCAGAGGGCTTCTATTAAGCTTGGAAGAAGTACAAGACATTGTTTTGGAGATGATTATTGGTCTGATGAAGGAAAAAAAAAACCAACCCCACAACAAACCCCAAAACAAATAAATTGGAGACAATCTACTTACTTCGAGGCTTCGGAAAATCTGAGTCAAGAGTGTGAACGTGGTGGTGCAGGGGCCACATCAATTTTGTGTGCAGCACACCAAGCACACTGTAGATTGCTTAATAAATAATTCAGGCAGCAGACCCACCTGGAACTTGCTGGAAGAATTCCCTCGTGAAGAGTCAGGAGAATTAAAAATAAGAAAACCCTCAAACAAATCAAAATACCAAATTAGCACAAGAAGAACTCAAACCAGATGAAATCCCTTTAGAACTGTGGAGGCTCATAAATGAAAAAAAAATATCTATTATGGGATGGACCTGAGCACAAGAGCTTGCTGTCAGCAATGAAGAAGGTGGTAATTCGCCCTGTAATGGACATCAGGAGACCTACAAGCTGAAAGAGGTGACTACTTAACCACACTCAAAGTGGTTTGTCCTCTCAATGTTTAAGCCTAACAGAATCACAGGATGCTTTGGGTTGGAAGGGAACCCAAGGAGCACAGAGCTCCAACCCCCTGCCACAGGCAGGGCCACCAACCTCAGGCCTGGAGCTACACAAGGTTGCCCAGGGCCCCATCCAACCTGGCCTTGGACACCCCCAGGCACGGGGCACCCACCCCCTCTCTGGGCAGCCCCTTCCAGCCCCTCACCATTCTCTCTGTAAAGAACTTCTCCCTAATATCTGATCTAAACCTTGCCTGCTGGCCACTCCTCTTCTGCTGGAGAATAAAGGGCTTCTCCACGTTTCAGAAGCTGAACCCACCACCTCAGACCAAACACAAATGAGAACTGAGCTTTAACTAACCTGTTTGCAAGGCCTGGTGTGGGCAGGATCAACCATAAGCCAAGGTGGCCACAAAGATCCCTAATCTAGGCAGCCCCTGCAAAGGGAAGGGAAGAGGTTTCTCCCACAGCACCAGTGCAGGAAGAGATGACCTGCTGTGATGTTCACTGGGCCTCCTACATGATGGGGAAGAGTCTTCCCAAAGAGCTGGACAAGCCTTTGCCAATCCTGTGATTTGGGGAAGATGTACAAACCCCCTGCTACCACTGTTTCAGGGAGGTGAAGCTCCACATGCTTCCCAAACAGGTGCTTTAGGGGTTGATTTGCCAGGATTCTTCCTTCTGACTTTTTGCTGAAGTCCACCAGGAGACAAGAGAGTGCAGAGTTACTGTGATAGGGAAGAAGAAGGGAGGCCCAGTCTAGAACCTTCTACTCAAAAGAGTCTTTACAGCAGATGGCCTACTTCCCCCAGCTCAGGCCCTCCCTCTCTTGCACCTAATTCTCCCAGTTTGATAGGGAAAGGTCTACAATTTCCCACTAAGACCACCAAACTTCCTCAATCGCCCCTTTTTCCCCACCAACATCCATGCATGCCCACACCTCAGGCATCCCACTAGGATAAGGTCATCAGCCACGTTCACCACCACCAAAAGTTATCTCCTTAACCTCAGCTGTGAGCTATGATCCAACTCTGAAGTTCTTCAGAGGTTAAAAGCCATGCCCAGGTCCTCACCACGGGGGCAGGAGGGCGCCCAGGTCCCCACCACGGGGGCAGGAGGGCGCCCAGGTCCCCACCACGGGGGCAGGAGGATGCTGTCCCCTTTAAAATAAAAACATGGATCTTACTCATCTTGGGACTTTGAGAAAAGGGTAGGGGGGATCCAAAGAAAGCTGAAACCTTCCCTTCCCATCTGAAGGAACTCAACTGCCCATCAGCCCCTGTGTTTATGATGAAGGACTTGTCTGGGACACTGGTCTGGGGATGAGCTGGTTTTGTTTACCTCACTAACCCAAATTCCCACTGATTTAAAAGTTTCCTTCTTCCTGCAGATATTAAAGCCAGCCCATATGCTGCTTTCCCCCTGGTATATCAGTCCATAAACCAAAGTGGTCCCAAAGCATGTTAACTAACCCATTAAGAAAAAAAACGAAGCCCGTTATCCTGGTCTAGACAGACACCTAGGAGTAATATTTTAACTCCCTTAAAAGGAATGAGACATATTACATGCATCAACAGCAGCAATGAAAGACCAGCCTTCCTGAAAAGGATTTCCCCCAGGATGCCTGTTGGCACCTCACAGAACCCATTTTTACAAACTTCCATTTGGAAAGAGCTGAAGAAGAGACACGAGGAGCAGGATACATGTCTCCAAAAAAGAAAAGAGCACGTTGGGCATTTATGGATCCTTTGATCTGAGATGCTCTGGAGTTTTCCAAAGCTTTACAGAGGGAAAAGAAAAAAAAGCCTCTGAGGTGTGCCTGCAGCCACAGGACAAGCCATGGGTTTGGCTGGCAGCAGTAGCCCACAGGAAGGGCTGCACTTGGAGTTTTAATTGCTTTTAGTGGTGTTACCCACAACCACGCTGCCTTTTTCTTTCCCCCAGACTGGTGTATTACTACAAACACCCCCTCCAACCCCCTGTAAGTACCCTCGGCTGCCCCAACACAGGTCAGGATGCAGGTACAAGCAGCATAGGGTTTGGGGTTTGTTCATGAAGCTGTCATGGACCTGTTCCAGCTGAATTACTGACAAGTAGCTGAGGTCTGGAGGCAGCCGCAAGCCAAGGTTTGTGAGTGTGAGTCATGCCTCCTTGGGTTTGCAAGGAATCCTGAGCAACCCTGTCACCAGAGAGGAGATCCAACAGCCCCTCATCCCCACCAAGGATGGAGCTGGGTCTCTTGCCCTCCTCCATCCAGCTGTCTCCAAAGATACCCAGCAGCTCCTGCGCCCAACACTGGGACCCTCGTGGCTCCCAGGCCCAAAACTTGGGACCCTCAGGGTTCCTGCACCCAACACCAGGACCCTCAGGGCTCCTGTGCCCAACACTTGGGACCCTCGCACCCCACACACCCAACACTTGGGACCCTCAGGGTTCCTGCACCAGGACCCTCACAGCTCCTGTGCCCAACACTTGGGACCCTCACACCCCATACGCCCAACACTTGGGACCCTCAGGGTTCCTGCACCCAACACCAGGAACCTCACAGCTCCTGTGCCAAACACTTGGGACCCTCAGGGCTCCCATGTCCAACACCTGACACTCCCACACCCAACCCTCAGGACCCTCAGGGCTCCCGTGCCTAACACCTAGGACCCTCACACCCCACACACCCAACACTTGGGACCCTCAGGGTTCCTGCACCTAATACCAGGACCCTCACAGCTCTTGTGCCCAGTTGGGACCCTCAGGGCTCCCATGTCCAACACCTGGCACTCCCACACCCAACACCCGGGACCCTCAGGGCTCCTGCACCCAACACCGGAACCCTCAGGGCTTCTGTGCCCAACACTTGGGACCCTCGCACTCCACACACCCAACACTTGGGACCCTCAGGGTTCCTGCACCTAACACCAGGACCCTCACAGCTCTTGTGCCCAGTTGGGACCCTCAGGGCTCCCATGTCCAACACCTGGCACTCCCACACCCAACACCCGGGACCCTCAGGGCTCCTGCACCCAACACCAGGACCCTCAGGGCTCCTACCAACTGGACAGCATTTATTTTCCTGCTGGATCACCTCAAATCCCCACTGATCCCCTCCCAAAATCTCTTCCTTAAACCTCAGTGTTAAGATGGAAGAAACTCCCAGGTCATTAACAACTGCTGAACGTTGGGGGATTGAGCTGGTATGAAAAATGCTCTAAAAATAAAGCTCTATTGTTGCAGTTGCGTGTGACTATTGTTATTGCAGGAATTCTTCTGCCCAACACTCGTGCCTCAGTGTCCTACAAACAAGCTGAAATACTTCAGATCCCAACAAACACAAGAGTGTCCACAAGAGTTGCGCTTGCTTCCAGTTTGCCAGCACGGCTTCCCCTCTCCAGTGTGAAGGCGCTTACCAGGACAAGCCCATTTCTGGTTTATTCCCATAAATCATAAGGATAAACTTTACATTAATATGACCACAAAATTAAAGCTGGAGGTTGCACCAACTATGAAACAAAAACCCAAAAGAGCTGTGGAGCAACCACCTAAAAATAGGCTTGAAGTGGCAGGAGAAAACAAAAGCCAACTGCAGGCTTTGCTGCCAGAAGCCTCTCTTCTTGCTAAGATTTACTCAGCATCTGAAGCCCTGAGTGAAGAATGAGCCACAAAATGAGTTAGAAGGAGGAAAATTGCTAGAGATAGGGACATCAAGACAAAGGAAGTGCCCAGGGAACTGACTGTAAGTTAAGAGAAGGTTATCAGTGAAAGGTGCAGTGGGGAAACAAAGGGGCTGCTGGTTTCCAGATGAACAGACGCCTGCAGGTACGATCAAGCTTCCCTCACTCTATATTCTGCCTGTCCCTGAGTTTATCTATGGTTATTTTTCAGATTCCCATCACAATCTCTTACCCCTCCAACAGAACACACACATTCACACCACAAAAAAGGGACAGTTTAGGGAATTTCAGCATCAGTTTTAAGTGTGTCAGGAGTTAGGGTGATGATGGAATGGGAGGAGGTGAGGAAAAGCTGACAAGAATCACACAGGAGAGAACAATAGCAGTGCCTCAGTGTCAGGACTGGTGCTGACACAGGAGTGACTGTGGCATCCAGCACCTCAAAAAAGCTCTTACCAGGGGCTCTAGGTGGAGTGAGCTCATCTGAGATGGGCAAGGCCATCTGTGAGTGAACAAACAGGACACCCAGGTGGCTCAGAAAGATGGGCCTGGGTGAACCTAATGAGGTTCAACACTGCCAAGTGTCAGGTGTTGCACTTGGGCTGGAAGGATCCCAGTCATAGAGACAGACTGTGAGAAGAGCTTCTTGAGAGTAGCCCTGCTGAGAAGGACCTGGGTGTCACAGTGGATGAGAAACTTAACATGAGCCAGCAGTGGCTCTTGCAGCTGGGAAGGGCGATGGGATCCTGGGCTCCATCAGCAGAGGGGTGGCAGCAGGGACAGGGAGGGGATTGTCCCTCTCTGCTCTGCCCTGGGGAGGCCCCAGCTGGATCCTGTGTCCAGAGCTGGGGCCCAACACAAGAAAGATGTGGGGCTGTTGGAGAGGGGTCAGAGGAGCCACAAAGATGCTCAGAGGGCTGGAGCACCTGCCCTACAAAGAGAGGCTGAGGGAGCTGGGCTGGCTCAGCCTGGAGAAGAGAAGGCTGCGGGGGGACCTCATTGCAGCCTGCCAGTGCCTGAAGGGAGCAGAGGAACAGGAGGGGAATCAGCCTTTTAAAAAGGGCAGATAATGGCAGGACAAGGGGGATGGATTAAAGCTAAAGGAAGGAAGGGTTAGATTGGATATTAGGGGGAAGTTTTTTACAGAGAGAGTGGTGAGGGGCTGGAAGGGGCTGCCCAGAGAGGGGGTGGGTGCCCCGTCCCTGGGGGTGTCCAAGGCCAGGTTGGATGGGGCCCTGGGCGACCTTGTGTAGCTCCAGGCCTGAGGTTGGTGGCCCTGCCTGTTGCAGGGGGGTTGGAGCTCTGTGATCCTTGGGGTCCCTTCCAACCCATGCCATTCTATGATTCTATGATTCTCCGTGCAATGGCTCCATCCTGGATCACTGCAGGACATGTACTGGCACAGAGATTGTAACTGATTTACTCTCCAGAATGTAAAAAACCAAACCCATGCACATGTAAAACCATCAGACACCAGCACCAGGCGTGTGGGAACAAGCCCCAGTAGAGGGAAGGTGTCTTTCTACCGACAGGCAACACAGGAAACCTGTTTGCAGTTGGCCCTGGGTATTAAATAGGGCAAAGAGGAGGATCCAAGGGGAGCTGCAACTTCTGTCAGAAAATTACTTAACAGAGAGCAGAACTGGATCAGAAACACTGTTTGTATAATAATCCCCAGGTTTCCCCCCAAAAAAATAAAGGGATAGAAGCCTCCACCAAAGGTTTTGCCACCTGGGATTACCATGAGGTATAGCTTGGGTGTTCCTGCACCCATAGCAGGCACAGCTTGTTTTCTCCTTGATTAAGTCACCATACTCTTCTCTGCTCCTCTCCTTTTGGCTTGCTGGTTTAACACAAGAAGTAAAACAGAGCTAGGAGTTAACTTTTTATGAGACTGAGCTACATGGGGATTAATTCTCAGAGACTAATGAGTCGCGAGGCCATCCCAGATCAATTTGGGTAACTTGGTTGAGACCTGGGAGCTGTGCCAAGAGCATTAACAACCAGCACGGCGATACAAACAAGCCTATTCAAACACAAATAGTGCTCAAGACACCAGACCAAACCCCAAGGACAGTCAGTACACAGCTACTGGGAAGAAGAGATAAAACCACAATAAACTAGATTATTATAGATGGCTGCACAGAATCTGCGCCGTAGCATAGATCTTACTGCAGAGGATGCACAAGAACATGGGCAGGCTGGAGAATCTGTAATTGCCAGGGGGAGCTGGAGCTGGAAGAGAGGTTTGTTGCAGTAAAACAACCCCTCAAACTGCTTCTTGGTAAATAGGAGGGAATGAGAAGTCAGATTAAGGGGGTCGTTTCCACTCTGCTACCAAAAGAGAAGGAAGTGTAAGGCACTGCCCCAAGCTCTCAAAAATAGTAAAAGATTTCACACTAAAATGCAAGGAAGGAAACATGTTGCTTTGAGACCCTTCCAGGAAAGGCACTTTATTATTTTCCTAAGCGTGGTCATTAACAGCTCTCTGCCTCCAGCTTCCTGACCATCCAAAAGAATACTCAGCAGCTGGTGGGCTGGGCTCAGCAGGGTGCTCTGGGTGAGCTGGGCTCAGCAGGGTCCTGGAGGCAGCAGGACCCAGAAAACACGTGGAAGGAAGCTCAGTCCATAGCTGGGGTTTAGCATCGTCATCACCCACACCACCTTGGATTAATGTGGAACACCACAGCGATGACTCCATCGTGAAGCAGGGTAAAAACTGGATAGGTTGAGTTCTTCCTTAAAATAACCCCCCTCCAAAAAGCACCCAACCTGCTTTTAGGGGCTTTGGAAAAAGTCAATGTGGCATCTGAGTGCCACCAGTGAAGGGATTGCTGACTCCCAAACTAAATTAGGTGCCTGCAGGGACGTAGGAACAGAGCTTGTTCTGCACCCAGGTCGCTGTGGGACTGTCACCAGCTATTCTACACCCAAAGGCATTGCGAAAGACTCGGGTGTTTTATGGGGAGAGGCCACCAGTAAGCTGAGTGAAAACGTGCAGGCTGCTGTTAGTCTTAGGCTTTGGCTTTAAAGCTATTTTGGGGCATGAGGGAAGGAGTGAGAATGTTTGCTTTGTAACCAAAAAGCTACAAGAGAGCTTAAAATTGTCATCTGGGAAAGAAGGCCAAAAGCTGATGCTATAAAATCCACTTTAGAGGCATAACACCTTATGCTTTATAAGCTTGATAAAGCAAACCCAACTGTATAAACTGGAATATTGGCAAGGAGTTTGCTTGAAGTAAATCTCCAACAGACACAGAGCATTTAACAAGTCGTTAGGAGTTAACCTACAGCGCAGGGTGAAAGTGAAGTCCAACCACTTACCCACCCCAACTGTACCTTTCTGGGTGTTCACCACCACTTTTGAGCTTGTAGAGGATCTGCTACCCACAAGAGCATCCCTGAAGAGTTGGGAGAGGAGACTTGCACTTCAATAGCATGAAAGCTGCAATTAAAACTGCCCTGGAGCTTCGTCACCTCTGCAAGCTGCAGGCACTGCCATCAGAAAGAATGACCTTTCTGATGTTTGGGTCTAAAACATCTTGAGAAGCAGCTCTCCAGGGTCCACATGGGACCCAGTTAGCTGTCTGACTGCAAAGAGGAGCTCCTCGTACTTTGGGAAAGGGTCAAGCCTCACACAAAGCAACAGCCATGAGTAAGAGTCACTCTCCTCCTCCCACTGTGTGAGTGATGGGGTAGGAAGGTGCTGTCAGCTCACTGTCCAATGCAAACCAAACCCCAGTGAAAGGAATAACACAAGCCCAGGACCAGGACATCAGCTGTGAGATATTGAGCTGAGCCCAGAAAAGCTTCTCCCCTTCAGTTAGAGCAACAAAACCCCACAGCTGCTCCAGGCAGCTCTTCCCAGCGCAGCTTCCCCCAGTCATAGAATCCCAGGCTGGTCTGAGTTGGAAGAGATCATAGAGCTCCAACCCCCTGCCACAGGCAGGGCCACCAACCTCCAGGCATGGAGCTACACAAGGCTGCCCAGGGCCACATCCAACCTGGCCTTGGACACCCCCAGGCACGGGGCACCCACCCCCTCTCTGGGCAGCCCCTTCCAGCCCCTCACCACTCTCCCTGAAAAGAACTTCCCCCCAATCTCTCCTCTCCCCCTTCCCTCCTCCAGCTTCACTCCAGCCCCCTTGTTCCGCCAGACTCTGCCCTTCAACAAGCTGATTCCCCTCCTGTTCCTCTGCTCCCTTCAGGGACTGGCAGGCTGCAATGAGGTCCCCCCACAGCCTTCTCTTCTCCAGGCTGACCCAGCCCAGCTCCCTCAGCCTCAGTCCTCCCACCTCCACATCTTGCAGTGTTTATTATCCTCTTATAAACAGTAACGAGTTTCCCGTTACCATAACAAGAAAGTGTCATTTGTTAACCTGACCTCCCCATTAGGGTCTGGCAGGATAAAAACCATTAGAGAAGCTCTCAGAGAGGCTCCTCGTGCTGGCCAGGCTCCAGATCAGATCTGGCCTGGCCTCCAGCTTCACAACAAGGTGTTAGAGAAAGTCCCATGTCATCTGGATATGGCTGTGCTCTGGCTACAGCACAGGGCTGCCCGCACATCACAGGCACAAAGAGAAGGAAGGAGAGTGGGTTGGGGTTTTTTTTTTAACCTAGGCAGAAAACCAGAGTGAAGAAAGCAAGTGAGACCAACCATGAGAAGCTCAAGTGATCTGGAACTGCCTTTACGAGGTGGTTGTTCTCTCTATCATCAAGCTAGAGGGATACTGGTGTGCAGATGCCTTGTGAGCACATCTTGAGTTCGGTGTTTCTGAGGTGCAAGGAGGTCAGATTGCATCTCACTGACAGCAACACATCCTCCTGCTCCTCTTTTCACAGTCAGATTCCTGAGGGAGAAGCAGCTGCTGCTCTTCAAATACCTACTTTAACCCTGGCCAAACATCACCAAAGCAGCCGTAGCTTGGCAAAACATGCTTTAACTCAGGGAAGGCTTCTCTAGTTGGGTGCCAAGTATCACATTTCTAATATGCAAAGGCAGCTGTCCAAAGGGCTTCGAAGCCTCTGATGAACATGAGACAAAATCCAACACAAACCTGTAAGTCAGCACCTTCCCCAGGCAAGGAGATGGAGAAAGACCACCCCAAAATCATCAGCCAGTTACTCACACGCCAGAGCTGTGTCTCCCCTCCTAGATCCTGGAGGAAAGATGGAATTCCATGGGATGTCCTCAAGGTGTTGACACAAGGGAGAGACCCCAACAGCACCTAGACAGGTTATGTGATGGGATCTCAGCTCCCAAATACAGCATCCTGCCTCAAGACTGACACAAGCAGCAAGGTTCCAGGGGTGGTTTAGCATCAGCTGATTGTTCCAGGACCTCCTCCAAAGCAGGAGGACCTTCATGAAGCCCCTGAGCCTCTCCACCAAGGTCAAACCCCCACTTAATTCCTACCTCCAAGATCAGAGTAAACCCCTTTTCAGAGTAAACAGCTTTTCTTTCTCCCTTCACACCACAACCAGTCTGCAGAGAAAGAGATCCCCAGGTAGGAAATGCTTCTGGTGGTGTCTCCAGCAGGTTTGAACCCGCAGCACGATGGCAAATTGAGTAAATTAAGACCCTACAAGCAGACTCCAAGACACACAGGCAGCCTCCAGATCGTGGCACTACAGCTCTGGGGTCGCCTTGTGCTTCTTCATTAGCAGCAATACATCTTCAGCTCTCCACTTCTTCACAGCAGGGACAACACATTGCAAGAGATCTACTACAGGAGAGAGAAATAATTCAGGTTTAAGAAAGGGAGGAAAAAACCTCAGAGACCCACTGTTCCTTACTGAGTCAAGATAATTGTAAGAAAGCCACAAAAAGCCTTAGAGAAAGCATTATTTTACCTAGGAAATGCCAAAGTGACCTAGAAACTGGAGTCCCATTTCCTGAAATTATTTAGCTGCTTAAGAGCCCTTGTTTCAATGAAAGTTGGGGAGGGAAAGCTGCCAAAAATGGGACAGAAGAGCCCAAATCAAGCTTAAACATATTTTCCCTCACTATAATGTGTGAATAATTTTAGAGGAAGATCAAAGTGGAAGAGTTAAGAACAGGAGAGACTCTTATGTAAGTGACTACCTAGAGGTGAAATGAATTAAAAGCACTGAAACAACCCTGTTGGGATGGGGGACAGAGGCACAGTGCTCCTGTGAAGTAAATATATCTAATTTATATATAAATAATATACCTGCTGTTATTTACATCACAGAGAGGCATTTCTATTTACTTAGCATTCAAAGGCACACACATTTTTTTATTGTGTCTGTTATTTGATATGCAAGCCCAAAAATCAGAGGGGAGCAAGAAATATCCCAAATATAAGGGATGCCTAGAGAAGCAGGATGTGCTTGTGAATTGTTTTAAGTAGAGCTGTGTTCTGACTTTAGAGTGATTGTGGTTTAGTGGTGAACAAAGCAAGGATTTCCTAGAGTTTCTATTAATTAAAAAAGGTGAAGTCTTACAGAGATGAAGGCTACAGCATCCTAAAATGTGGATTGTACCATATGCAGTATGAGTAGAGAGGTTTTTTTAAAAAAAAAAAACCAAAAGGGATTAAAAAAAAGGAGCAATTTGGGGTAGAAAGAGGAAAAACATCCATGTGAAGAAGTAGTTTCTCACCATCTCCACCAGAAAACATACTTGGCTCCTTAAAATGCTGCATGTTCCCTTGGCACAAGGCTCAGTCAGAGTGAGGATGTGGGTGAGGAGGATGAGGATCCCTGTCACACACTGCCATATGAAGGGTTCTAATCTAATTCAGGATGAAGAGGAACTCTCTGGGCTCTGTTCTCATCTGGTAGATCCACCCCTGTGCTGCTGGATGCTCAGCTAAGTCTCTGCTTTCACATTCTCAGTGATTAATCTCTGGAGGCTGCACACCAAGTTGCTGTCACCCCTGGTGACAAGCTCCCTCTGCTCCTCATCCAGCTTGATTTTAACCAAATCTCTAAGAACTGAGTACTCCTGCTGCAGGAACAGGGGAAGAATGGCCTCAAACAGCAGCCAAGGAAACCTTCAGGTCCCACTGCAAGGAGAACAGGTGAGGTAGGAGAAAACTACATTGCACTGCCAGATGGACTGGGAACGCTTTCCCTGCCCACACACAACCTCCTCAAGCTTCACAGGACCATGGAATGGGAGGAGTTAGAGGGAACCTCAAAAGATCATCCCATCCAACCCTCCTGCCAGAGCAGGATCACCTCGACAGCATCCAGGGTGATCTGAATGTCTCCAGAGAAGGAGACTCCCCAACCTCTCTGGGCAGCCTGGCCCAGGGCTCTGCCACCCTCCCAGGGAAAAAGTTTCTCCTTATGTCCCCATGGAACCTCCTGTGCTCCAGCTGCACCCCCTGCCCCACGGCCTGTCACTGGACATGGCTGAGAGGAGCCTGGCTCCATCCTCCTGATACTCATCCTTCAGGGACATTGATGAGGTGACCCCTCAGTCTCCTCTTCTCAAGACCCTCAGCCCCCTCAGCCTCTCCTAACAGGGAAGTGGTTCCACTCCATCATCTCAGTGGCCCTGTGCTGGGACCTTCCAAGGAGTTCCTGAACTGACAGGTCCAGAAACAGACCCAAACTCCAGATGTGGCCTCAGCAGGGCCAAGCAGAGGGGGAGGAGAACCTCTCTCAACCTACTAACCTTCTAACACCCCTAACCTTCTACTAACTTTCTAACACCTCTTCTAACACACCCCATCCTTGGCCACAAGGGCACAGTGCTGGTCATGGCCATCCTGCTGTCCCCCAGGACCCTTCCCCCTGTGCTGCTCTCCACCAGATCCATCCCCAAGCTATACTGGTACATCCACTTCAACCTCAATTTCAAAACTCCTGAGGATTTCCAGCATCTCCAACCACGGACACGACCAGCTTTACCTCTAGCAACAAGTCTATTTTAAACACCAGCTATTTTAAATAATTGGAAGCATCATCTGCTTAGCCATTCGAAGATTTGTTTCCTTTGCAGCAGACTCAGCATCACCAAGAGCTTTTGGCAGCAAACCCCAAAGCCATGTTCTGCTCCAGGTCTGGTTTACTCACTTTGGAACCAGTTAAAGGGCGTACGATGGCTCAGTGTGGTTACACAGGTATAAATACACTCGTTTGGGCAGCACTTACTCCCTAGAGCTGCCAAGTCTACGTTTAGCCAAGTCCTTAATACACTGAAGTCTGTGAAAAGACTGCTTTTTATTATTATTATTATTCTTTTAAATAGTAACAATGGTATTCAGAGTGAGGGTTCTGCCAGCTGGGACTGAAAAATGTTCTCCACAACTGAAATTTAGGGGGGAAAAAAGGCAAAAAAGGAAATAAAAGCAGCTGTGGGAGAGCTGTGCTGAAGGGAGCAGGGCAGTGTGTCCCCAAAACGGCAGGGAAACAGCAAACTTCCAAGCTTTCCACACTTGGGAACTCCAAGCACAACGTGGGTTTCATGCTAAAGGGAGTTCAAACACCATTTTTCTCTGGGAGAAGGGGAGGAAAAGGCTTTCTACAGCTTCTCTTTCAGGGGATTTTGGTGGCTGTGCCTTACAAAGAGAGCTCAGAGGAAAGGTTAGCTCTGCAGAGCGTGCACGGAGAAATTCCCCCAGCGAGCAGCACGGCCCGTTGCTGGCAGAGGCGCTTTGTTTATTCACCAACCAGCTCACAAGGGCTGGCACCGCGTCCCCACAAGCAGCTTTCTTCTCTCACTCAAGGGTGGGACAGCAGAGCAGCATTCCAGACCGCTGCAGGCTTTCCACGGGCTGGCTGGCTCCTGAGAGGAGAGCTGCAGAGCTGCTCACGATCCCCAGGCTGCTCTCAGTGAGCCAAACACGTTGCTTTCAGCAGAGAATTTGGATAAATGGTTGTTGTCACCCTTGAGCTCAGCTCTGCGCTCGCTCACGATGTGGGACAGCAGTGCCTTGCTCACAGAGAGCTGGGAAAGAGGAAGAAAACTCACCTTGGCCAGCTCAGCCTCTCACCACCACCCCAGCAAAACGAGCTGAAAGCTTGGAGGAAAGAGCTGAGATCCAAAAAAAAAGGAAGATAATTAGCCTGCATTAAAATTAGGGTTAGCCTTAGTGAGAGCACCCTGTGTTGGAGTTGGTTAAGGTGCTGCTGAATTTATCCTGTTTCAAACACCAAGTGTCAGGCTTTGGTGTGTGAGGAAACCCAGTGTGTAGGAAGGCTGCTGTATGGCTGATTTTGGCATCCCCACATGCCCCACTGGTGTTCTGGGGAGGCCAGGGGGGGAAAAAAAAGCAAGAAGCCTCGTAGAGGATTATGAAATTGAGCTTCAGAGAAGTAATTAAGCCAAACTGCCCTGAGGCAAGATTAATTGGAGCAAAACACACTGTAAGTATCAGCTGTAAAGAAGGAGAGTGAACCCAAGGTTGGAAAGGAACCACTGTGGATGCCAGCACCTCTGAGGGCTGGGAGAGAGGAAATCTTGGTGTCCTCCAACATGGGTGATCTCCTCAGAGCTCACCCTGCATTGCCCAGGGAGGAGAGCTGAGGACTTAAGCAACACCATACAGGGATCCCCATCCACCAGACCAAAAGATGTGACAAACACTGTGATGCGAAGGCTGATTTAAACCTCAGTTCTACAAGTAGTTTTACTCTCTAGAGGCAACTTCCTACCCACCCCTACACCCAACAGAAACCATTCTGACCTCCCCAGGGAAACCCAGTCCCCTCACATCTTTGCTCAGCCTTCACCCACTGTATCACCAGCTCCTTGAAACTAAAACCAAGAAACAGCATCGTTTTTAAAGGGGGGGGGTGGGGTGGGGGGTGGAGGGAAGGGTTACAGGAAGCAACAGGTCTCTGGTAAGGTCTGTTAACATGTGTTTTCTCCCAGCACTGGAAAGACCACTCAAAAAACACATCGTAGCTGGGTGCTAAACAACTGGGGGAAGGCTGGTTTGGGAAATCTAGCCTCTCAGTGCTAGGAGCAGAAAAAGGCAAGAAAAAAAAAGCAGGCTAAGAAAGTCAGAAAGGATAAGTAAAACCAAACAGAGACCATGAAAAAAAAAAGGCATTGCATGTGATGCAGCAGAAAATGAGTCCAAAGCGAACTCCAAGCCAGAGATCCTCCACTAACACAGGCTGCAGAGACACCACACGCACCACCACGCCTGCCAGAAGCCCAGTGTGTTTTACTAAACCCCTTTTAACAAGTTTTCCAGCACGAAGAAGCAGCAGTTGAGCATCCCTGCTCACCCCCTCATCCCTTCTGCACACCCCTCAGGAAAGCTTCAGCTCCTCCCAGCTGCCTCTTCCCATGGAACCAGCAGACCTGACCCAGCACAGTCAGAGAGGATGGAGAGAGGATCACTGGGTTTCTTCCCCAGAACCATCCACTTGCGTTTCCTCTCTCAAACTTCCCCATTTTTCAAAAACACTTGAGGGAAATTTCCTGCCTGCCCCATGCCACGTCCACAAATCCCTTTTTAGGCATCCTGAAAGCAGCTTCTGCAGCCAGTGTCTCCTCTGGCCAGGCTCTAAGGGGTTTCAGATGGGATGAAAATACACACACAAATGAGAATTTGACTATTTTATTATTTTTTTAAACCCATGTCCTTTTATTTTGTCACCTTCCTACGTGGGGTATCTATGCCAACACCATCACAGTTGTGCCTTAGGGATTGTGGAGCTTCTGAGTTAACTCAGAGCAGTGATGGTCCCATCAACCAGGTTAAAGAGAGCAGGAACACTCACCAAATACCATGGTGGGCTGAGTATCTAACAGCACAACTCAGCAAGGCCCAACAGCAAGTTCACTTTCACCTGACACCCTTATAAATCACACAGAGAAGTCCAAAACCAATTAAATCAGAGCACTGAATTTGTATGGTGGGAAAGGCTGGAGAAGACTGGAAAACAAGAACACTGAGAAAACAGAAATATGAGCAAGAATAAGTCATAATTAACATTAGGAATACCCTTCAAGGCAGAATAAGCTGTAATTAATGTTAGAAATACCCTTCAAGGTTAAGAGTGAGAAGCAAATCGCAAAGGGAAGGTTTCACATGGTCACTAAGCAGGCAGAGAGTAAGGAGGGGGGGAGTCCCACTTCCCAGCACTCCATATTCTGCTCCAAGCTATTTGGTATCAGAAGGATATTGGCAAATTGGAAAGCATTCAGGAAAATCCAGTTAAGTGGCTGGAGGGCCCAGTTTATGAGGGAAGATTAAAATAACCAGACGCCTGGTTTGGCTGAGGGATAAGCAAGGTGGACCTGATGGGTATTTTTTTTTTTGATGGGCAAGTGCCAGAAGGGAGAGGAAGTGTTTAACATCCCATAATTAGGGATAATCAAAGGATAGGCATGTGATTAAGGACGCTCAAGGCTGTGTAAAACGAAGTTCTCAATGTGTTGAGGTCTATTGGATACTGACAATACCAGATACTCCCCAGTTCCCAATTCCCAACCAGCTTCTGGGATGAGAAATAAACCACTCAGGGAAGAGGTGACCATCCCAGCTGCAGGTAATGATTACAAACCTCACTGACTCCTTGCTCCCACCAGCTGAACCCACTCCTTTTTTGTTTGTTTTTAACACTGAGAGCAAACAAGCACTCCAGCACCCTCCAGCCCACAAAGCCATTACAGTTAGCAGCAGTAATTACCCGACTCGGTGTCACTGAAGGTGAACACAAGCCCTCACTTGAAGGAAGCAAGGATGTTAACCCCCTCTGGCTTTCCAAACAGGTATCTGGCTGGTGAGTCTACCTCCTATAAAACCTCTCTCCTCCACATCCAAGCAGTGGAGTTATTCTTAAATCTCCACTGAGAAAACCCCAATCCAAAAAAACCACCCAACAAAGCCAGTGGTTCAGAACTGCTGCTAAATTCCTCTCCCAAAATGAGTCCGTTTTAGCAACAACTATTTTTAAAGCCTGTTGCAAAGAACTAGACAACCCCTTCAGGCCATGCCTGGTGGAAGAAAGTCCCTGCCCAGCAAGAACTGTAGCTCAAGCAAAATAAACTGGGAAGTCCACCCAAGCGTTAGTGACACTTTGCTGTTGTAGCCCTCAATGTTGAACTGAAACGTTGTGTTTTGAGAGCCAGGAGGCAGGGAAAGGAGGGGTATCTTCATCATGAGAATGATGGGGCTTAGCAATAAAGAAAGAGGGAAAAACAGGGGAAGGTGAGAAGAAGAAGGAGTTTTTGTTGCCATACGTGTTTCATCTCACACCTGAACCAATCGCTTTTCCTTGGGAAGGTTATGGGGCTCCACACCAAGGCTTCTGGCAGTAGGAACAAACCAGCTTTGAGATGTGACCTGGGCTGTGCTTGCAAATTAGGAGCTACTGAGAGGCAACAGCTCTCACAGCACCAGCAGCCCATGACCAAGGGCACAGTGAAACCTCACCGCTTCGATAAACTCTCAGAAGTTTGGGCTCTCAAAGTCCCCCAAGCAAGAATTAACTGCTCTTTCAGGCTTCAGATGAAGCTACTTAACTCCCTCATGCTATCCACATGCCTGCCTTTACTCATTGCTATGGGAGTCATGGATCCCCCCGGGACTGCATGGGGTGGGATGGGGCTGCGAGCCCCCCACAAACTTCCCAACACCCCACAGACCCACAGCCACTCACTGACACCCCGTTCCCCACCTCACCCCCATCCCCACGGGTGCCCACAACTTCTTCACATCCTTTCTACATCCACTTGTCACTTGGAAGCCCCACAATGAAGGCCTGGATCCTACCCAGCTACCCCAAAATAGTCAAGCAGCACCACATAGAGAGCAGCTCCTCTTCTTTAAGGGCTTCAGCCAGGAGGACAGAGGCGCTCAGGGTGATCAAAGGGTCCTCCAACCACCCACACCCCTGCAGGGCCCCCAGAGTTGGATTCCCCCCACCTCCAGGGCTCCTCTAACCCCACAAGACCCCCATACCCCTCACTCCCCAGGATACCTCCTATCTCTCCCCAAGGCGCCCCCAGGATGCGCACCTCAGCTATACCCAGCCTCCATAGACGCTCCCACCCCCCCACAGCCACCCGTGCCCCAAGACCACCCTGTCCACAGTCCGTCACGCTCCCCAGCCCCACGCCAGAGCTCCCCCCTCCCCAGAATCCCAATACGACTCCCCCCCTCCAAAGCCCCCAGGGCCCAGACCCCCAGGGCCCCCTCAAGACGTGTCCCACCCACTTCCCAGCCCTTCAGGCCCCTCATGCTCCCCGAGACCCCCGCCCCAGTGGCCCGCCGCCCCAAACCCGCACCTCTCCCGGCTCCCCAGCACTCCTGGCCGCTAACCTGCCCGCACCTCCACCCCAGGGCCCCCCGCCCCGTCCCAGGCTCCCCCATCTCCCCGGGGCTCCCCCAGCCCGGGGCCTCTGGGCGCTCCCCCCCTCAGGCACCGCCCGGGCCCCTCGCTGCCTCTAGAAACCCCGCCCACATAGGGCGGAGCTTACCCCGTGGCGGCACCCCCTAAGCCACCCATTGGCCGCGGCGCCCGCCACTCCGCCCCTGGCAGCGTGGCGATTGGCCGAAAGGCGCCGTCAATCACCGAAGAGAGCGGGGAGGGCAGAGCGGCTGTCTCACGAAAACTCGGGGAGAGTTGTGGGGGGGAGGGGCCGACCGGAGCCCCCCGCGGCCCCCCCCCGAGCGCTGCCCCGCCGCTTCCCCCGCCCGGAGCGGTCCCGTAGCCCGTTGAGCCCGGGCACCGCCGGTTACCTGAGGGAGGGCCGGGCCGTGCCACCGCCAGGGCCTCGCGCTGGCTGCCTCTCTCGCGCTGGGGCTCCCGCCTCCCCTCCGCCAATCGCTCCCACCCCCTCCCCGCACACGAGACTCTCGCGAGACCTAATGGGGAGCTAACGGCGCCGGGACCAATAGGGAAGCTCGGGGGCGGGGTCTCAGGGCGGAGTGGGAGGGAGGTGGCCACGCCCCCCTCGGGGCGATCAGGGAGAAGGAGTCCTCCAACGGGGACAGAGAGCCCGGCCGGGGGGGGGGGGCCGCCCTTCCTTCCGCGGGGCCAGCGAGACGGGACCCGGGGGGACAGGACACCACCTGCCCCCCCCCCCCCATCCCCATCCCCACCCCCAGGAACACCCACCCCCCCCCTAAAGCCCCGCTCCCGGCCTGGGGCTGCCCAGGGGCAGCATCCCGCAGGGCATGATGCTCTGGGGGCTGCGGTACCCTGGGGACTGATGGCATCCCCCCACCCCATGTGTGCCCCCCTCCTTGGGGATGAGGCTGGGGGCTCCCCTGGGGGGGGCAGAGAGAGGCCAGGGCAGTGCCGTGCCCCCCCAGCCAAGGGCAGGTGGGATGGGACAAGGTCACCAAGGAGTCACGAGGAGCAGAGCGGAGACCCCCGTAATCAAACCGTCTTTATTCCCCTCCCAGTAGGGGCAGGGTTGGGGTCGGGGCTGTCCCCTGCCCTCCAGTCACGGCTGGGCATGGGGCTGGGCAGAGCGGGGGGGTCTGGCACCATCATCACTGTCGTTGTCACCTTCACATGGCGAAGAGGATGAGGAAGGCCACCATGAGGCAGAAGAGCCCCATGGCCTCAGAGAGGGCAAAGCCCAGGATGGCGTAGGAGAAAAGCTGCTGTTTAAGTGAGGGGTTCCTGCAGGAAGAGAGGAGAGGTCGGTCAGTGGGGGTGCAGCCAGTCCCCAGCACCCCCCAGTTTCCACCCCACCAGTATGTCCCACTCCTGACCTGGCGTAACCGATGATGAGGCTGCCGAAGACGGTGCCGATGCCAGCCCCAGAGCCAGCCACCCCCACGGTGGCAGCACCGGCACCGATGAACTTGGCGGCCGTGTCGATGTCCCGGTGGGCTGCACTCATCTGGATGGCCCGGTGTGGGCCTGGCCGTGCCTGGGGGGACAGGAGGTTGGGCAAGAGGCAGCAGACCCCAGTTTCCCCCCCATGGAGCTCCCTGCAGTCTTTTGGGGAGCCCCAGAAAGGGCAAGGGGCACAAGCACTCCCCTGCACCCCACCCCTCACAGCCCCTCTGTGCCCCCCAGGCCAAGTTGGGTGTGTTACCTGCTCCGTCCGGGCTTCAGGGCTGCTCAGCACGGAGGCAGAGAGGGGCTGGTACAGCACCCGCGAGCTCCTCCTCACCTGCAAAGCACAGCCAGGACCAGATCTGGGGGGTGATGTCCCATCCTAAGCTCCTCCAGGGCAGCAAAACTCCACCCAAAGCACAGCCAGGATCAGATCTGGGGGGCGATGTCCCATCCCACACACCCCCAGGGCAGCAAAACTCCACCCAAAGCACAGCCAGGATCAGATCTGGGGGGTGATGTCCCATCCCACACACCCCCAGGGCAGCAAAACTCCACCCAAGCATTTCCCCGAGGCCACTGCTGCCACCTCCAGCACCCCAGAAACCTGCTCAGCCCCTCAGGGCACCCCACAAGCTGGCAGCACCCTAATGGGACAGCCTGTCCTGGCACCCAGCACCACAGCAGAGCTTCCTTGGCACCCCACAGCCCTGCTGCAGGCACCCCCATGGCTGCAGGGATCAATGTACAGATCCAGCCAAAGGCGCTTTACTCCCGGCGCTGTATCCGCCTCCACGTGGGTAATTAGCAATTAATTAACCATCAAGGGATGGCAAACGCTCTTTAACCAGAGTGCTCAGGGCTCCGAGTGCTTCAGTGCACCCCAAGGGAGCTCCAAACCTGGAAAAGCATCCCCAAACCTCTCCCCCCACTGTGTCCCCAAGGAGGGGCAGGGGGGACACGTGTTACCCTGCACACCCCCCTCATCCCGAGGTGGGGTCGTTGAAGGCAAAGGAGAGGCTTTGTCACTACTCACAAGCACGGGAGCACAGCTGAGCTTTGCACAGGCGTACATGGTGAGGGACCAGAGGGACACAGGCGTGGGACAGGCTGGAAGAGACACAGGGGCAGCAGGGTGTGAGGGGCTGGAGGTGCACAGGGTCCGGGGCAAGGCAGGGGGGGTTGGGAGGGGACAGTGGGGTGGGATGTGTCATTGTTTTGTGCCCTGTTTTGCCCTGCCTGTGGCAGGAGCTCTGTGACCCTTCAGGTCCCTTCCAATCCATGCCATTCTATGACTGTTCATGCAGGAACGGCTCCTTGCTCAGCGGCCCCACGGGTGGCGGTTGGGGGGCTCGGGAATTTGGGGGTCTGGGGGGAGGTAGGGGAGGGGGGGGCTGTGGGGGAGATGGGGGGGTTCTGAGGAGGGGAGGGGGGTCCACCTAAGCGTGAGGACGGGGACACACACAAAGGGAGCCCACGGGGCCCCTTGTCCCTACTGGGGAGCACAGGTCCACACCTCCCTGGGCAGCTCCGGGGGGTCGTGGCCTGGGCAGGGGCAGGAGGAGGGGAAGGCAGGGGAGGGGAGAGGAGGGGAGGGTGAGGGGGTCCCACCTGAGCGTGAGGACGGGGACACACGCAAAGGGAGCCCATGGGGCCCCTTGTCCCTACCGGGGAGCACCGGGGGGTCGCGGCCTGGGCAGGGGCAGGAGGAGGGGAAGGGAGGGGAGAGGAAGGGAGGGGAGGGCGGGGAGGGGGTCCACCTGAGCGGGAGGATGGGCACACGCACAAACGGAGCCCACTGGGCCCCTTGTCCCCACCGGGGAGCACAGGTCCACAGCTCCCTGGGCAGCTCCGGGGGGTTGTGGCCTGGGCAGGGGCAGGAGGAGGGGAGGGGAGGGGAGGGGAGGGGAGGGGAGGGGAGGGGAGGGGAGGGGAGGGGAGGGGAGGGGAGGGGAAGGGAAGGGAGGGGAGGGGAGGGGAGGGGAGGGGGGAGAGGGGAAGGGAGGGCGGGGGGGGGGTGTCCTCCTGAGCAGGAGGACGGGGACACACACAAAGGGAGCCCACAGGACCCCTTGTCCCTACCGGGGAGCTCCGGGGGGGTCGCGGCCTGGGCAGGGGCAGGAGGAGGGGGTGGGGGGGTCACCCCAGGCGGCAGCGTGAGGCGATACCGCCCCAGAGCAGCGGGGAGGCGCCCCCAGCACCCGGCAGCGGCGATGCCCCGGGCCCCAGCCGTCTCCCCGCCCCGCCCGACCCGAGGAGGGGCCCTGACCCGCCCTCCCTTCGCCCCGCTCGGGGGTCTCAGCCCCGGGCCCGGCCCCGCCGCTCACCTGACGTACCGGTAGCGGGCAGGTCGCGGCGGCCCCGAGTGCGCAGGCGCGCCCGGAAGCATGGCCCGGAAGTAGCGCGCGAAGCCCCACAGGCCGCCTAGAGCGCCGCTCCGCCCCCGCGGCGCCGCCTGCGGGCCGGGAGGTGGCGGGAAACTGGGGGGGGGGGGGAAAGCAGTGCGCCCTCCTGCGGGGCCGTGAGGCGCGGCGCCGCGAGGGGCGGGGCCTAAGGGGAGGTGGGCGGGGGGCGTAGAGGAGGGGCGGGGCGTGAGAAGGGGCGTGGTCACGTCCGCAGCGCCCCCTGGCGGCGGCGAGAGGAGCCGCGGGCGCGATTTGGCGGGGCGGCGGCGCGAGCGGGCGCGGGGGGCGCGCGCGGGGGTGGAATGAGCCGGGGAGGTCACAGCCCGGGGGGAGGGGGGGGGGACAGGGACACCCCAGGGTGCTGGGAGGGGGGACAGGGACACCCCAGGGTCCTGCCTCCCCCCTTTAGGGTGCTGGGAGGGGATGGGACACCCCAGGGTGCTGTGCTCCTCTCTAGGGTGCTGGTGGACCTGGATACCCCGGGGAGGGGGGGGGGCGGTGACCCCCCAGGATGCTGGGTCCCCCCAGGATGCAGGAGGACGGTGACCCTCCGAGGTGGTGGGGACACCCCAGGGTGCTGGGGGGACAGTGACATCCCAGAGTTCTGTGTCCCCCCCAGGGGGCTGGGGGGGGACGGTGACACCCCAGGGTGTTGGGTTCCTCAAAGATGAAGGGGGGACGGTGACCCCCCAGCTGGTGGGGACACCCCAGGGTGCTGGGGGGACAGTGACCCCCCAGGATGCTGGGTCCCCCCAGGATGCAGGGGGACGGTGACCCCCCAGGATGCTGGGTCCCCCCAGGATGCAGGGAATGGTGACCCCCCAGGGTGCTGGGTCCCCCCAGGATGCAGGAGGACGGTGACCCCCCAGCTGGTGGGGACACCCCAGGGTGCTGGGGGGACAGTGACCCCCCAGGATGCTGGGTCCCCCCAGGATGCAGGGGGATGGTGACCCTCCGAGGTGGTGGGGACACCCCAAGGTGCTGGGGGGACAGTGACATCCCAGAGTTCTGTGTCCCCCCCAGGGGGCTGGGGGGACGGTGACACCCCAGGGTGTTGGGTTCCCCAAAGACGAAGGGGTACGGTGCCCCCTCGAGGTGGTGGGGACACCCCAGAGTGCTGGGGGGACGGTGACACCCCAGGATGCTGGGTCCCCCCAGGATGCAGGGGGGACGGTGACCCCCCAGGATGCTGGGGTCCCCCAGGATGCAGGGAATGGTGACCCCCCCAGGGTGCTGGGTCCCCCCCAGGATGCAGGGGGGACGGTGAGCCCCCGCCTGGTGGGGACACCCCAGGGTGCTAGGGGGACAGTGATCCCCCCAGGATGCTGGGTCCCCCCAGGATGCAGGGGGATGGTGACACCCCCAGGATGCCGGGTCCCCCCAGGATGCAGGGGGGCGGTGACCCCCCGAGCTGGTGGGGACACCCCAAGGTGCTGGGGGTGGGGTGGGGTACAGTGACCCCCCCCCCCCGGCGGGGCCGCAGCGCCGCGCGGGCTGTCAGGCGGCCGTATTTATGGGCAGCCCTAATGCGGGAAGCCATAAAGGCAGCGCGAGCCGCTATTAATTAAATCATTGTTATAATTAACTTTCATTAAAGGAAAATCAATAACGAGGAGCCGGGATTGAAAGGAGCCCATCCATCAGCCGCGGGGAGGGGGGGGGGGGGGGGGCGTGTGTAAGGGAAAGGGGGGGGGAGTGTGCAAGGTGGGGGGTGTGCATGGAGGGGTGACCGGGGGGGGTGCGCACACGGAGGGGGGGGCACTGGAGGTACACCCGGGGGTGCAAGGGGGGTGCGCATACGGGGGGTCACAGGGGGGGGCATGGGTGTGTGTGCGCCCGGGGGGCGGTACGGGGAGTGCATGGGGGTGAACAGGGGGGGTGCGCACACGGGGGGGGGGGGGCACGGGAGTGTACGGGGGGGTTCCTGTGTGTGTGTGCACATGGGGGTGCACGGGGGGTGCACAGGGATGCACACATGGGGGGGCCACTGAAGGCACACCTGGGGGTGCAAGGGGGGGTGAGCACACGGAAGGGGTGCACCGGGGGGGGTGTGCATAGGGGTGCGTACACGGGGGGGGGGTACGGGGGGAGTACGGGGGGTGCCTGAGTGTGTGCGCACATTGGGGTGCACGGGGGGTGCACGGGGCTGAGCACACAAGAAGGGGGCAGTGGGGGTGCCCAGGGGGTGCCCGGGTGTGTGCGCACACGGGGGGATTGTGCGCACATGGGGGTGCAGGGGGGGTGCACAAGGGGTGCGCACACGGGGGGGGGGGCACTGGGAGTGCACCGGGGGTGCGCACACTGGGGTGGGCAGTTGGGGTGCCCAGGGGGTGCCCGGGTGTGTGCGCACACGGGGGGGTTGTGCGCACATGGGGGTGCAGGGGGGGGGTGCACAAGGGGTGCGCACACGGGGGGGGTTGTGCGCTCATGGGGGTGCAGGGGGGTGCAGAGGGGGGTGCGCACATGGGGGGGGGCACTGGGGATGCAGAGGGGGTGCGCACACGGGGGGTTGTGCGAACATGGGGGTGCACAGGGGGTGCGCACACGGGGGGGCAGTGGGGGTGCACAGGGGGTGCACACACGTGGGAGTTGTGTGCTCATGGGGGTGCTGGGGGGGGTGCACAGGGGGTGCGCACACGGAGGGGGCACTGGGGATGCAGAGGGGGTGCACACACGGGGTGGGTTGTGCGCACATGGGGGTGCAGGGGGGTGTCACACAAGGATCCACCTGTCTGTGTGTGCGTGTGCACACCAGGCGTGTGCCCACACACGCGTGCATGAGTGCCCCCCAACCCTCCTCACCCTCACCTCCCATTCACCCCAACCCCCCAACCAGACCACATCCCCCCCCCAAAAACCCCCATCCCTCACCTCAATCCCCCTTTTATCCCCTTTAAATCCCTCCCCAAGCCTCCCCTCCACCCCCCAGCCCCCCAAACCCCTCCGCAACCCCTCCGTCCCTCCTTCTTTGTCCGCCTTTCCTCCCCCTTCTCCTTTTCCTTCTCTCCCCCCCCCCTTTTTTCCCCCCATTTTTCTTTAATTCCCTGATTTAAACCCGGCTCCATTCGCTGCCGCTGACCTTAACGGCTTAAATTAAAAAGCAATGTTCTGTGCGCCTCCAAAGCCGCCGAGCCGGGGGGAGAAAGAAGAAGGGGAGGGGGGGAAGAATAAGAAGGGGGGCCCCCCTCAAGTTTCCCCCCCCTTATCCCGCCTTTTCACCACCCCCCCGTGGGCTCTGATGGGTTTAATATCCCCGTAATGGCTTTGACCTTGCGATTAATAGCGGGATGTGCAGAGCCGCCGCGGCGTGACGGCGCTGGGAGAAGAAAAGAGGGGAGGGGGGGGGGGGTGTGGGGGTGGTGTTTGTGCTGTAAAGAGGGGGTGTCCCACTTTTTTGGGGGTGGGGGAAAGGGTTAGGGGAGGGCGGGGAAACTGAGGCACGAGTGGGGGAATAGTGGGGAGGGGAGGGATGCTGTAAATTCCTGGGGCGGGGGGGAAGGGGGGGAAGGGTGGGAGGGTGATGGGTGGGGGGTGGAGGTGGGAGTGGGGGTGCGGGTTGGGGTTGGGGGGGTCGCGGTAAAGGGGGTTGGGGGAGGTGTATAGAGGATTGGGGGGTGGGGTGATGCATAGGGGGGTTATGGGGGAGGAAAGGGGGGGGGAGGGCAAAGGGATGGGGAGAAGCTGGCGGGATGGGGGGGGATGGGGGGGTACGGGGTGCCCGCGGAGGGAGAGGGGTACCGATGGGGGGACGGGTGGGTGCTGCTGCCCGCTCCCGGTCCCGTTCCCAGCCCCGCTCCCGGTCCCGTTCCCAGCCCCGCTCCCGGTCCCCAGCGCTGGCGCAGTCGCCGCCCGTTCTGCATCCTAATGAGGCGGCGGCGGGGCGGGGGCTGGGAACGGGGCTGGGGCCGGGGCTGAGCTGCCTCCCCCCCGCCTCCGCACCCGGCTGGCGGATGGAGCCCCCCCCTCACCTCCCCCGGGGGGGTGTCTGCCGGAGGGGGGGGTCAGGGGACGGGGCGGAGGGACAGTCACACACCGGGCACAACCGCACCCACCCCCCGGGTGTGAGCACAGGGACAGGCACCCCCATCACTGAGGGGGGGTGTTGGGTGACCCCCCCAGCTGGATGGGGGGTTTACCATCCCCCCCCCACAGCTGGATCTTGGGGGGTCACCATCACCCCCACAGCTGCATCCCAGCTCCCACATACCCCCCCCCCAGCCCCGGTCCCTCGCCCGTCCCCCTGTCTCCAGGGCCTGTCCCGGGGTGTTGGGGTGTCAGGGGCCGGCTGCCGTTTGGTGGTGGGAGGGTAGAGGGCAGTGGTGGTCTGGCTGTACTGGGCCCATTTCTGGACAGTGGGTGACAGTGGGTGACACAGGGCTGAGGGTGACGTGGGGCTGAGGGTGATGCAGGGCTCTGGGTGATGCAGGGCTCTGGGTGATGCAGGGCTGAGGGTGACATGGGGCTGAGGGTGATGTGGGGCTCTGGGTGACACAGGGCTGTGGATGACACCATGGGGGTGTCACATCCTGGGACGGGCCAGGGGGGAACCATCCAGGTGACATCCAGATGAGGGGGCACAGCACGGGATGAGCTGGCTGGATGCTGTGCAGGAGCACTCACCATCCCCTCCCCAAAGCACCCACCACCCCCACAAAGCACCCAAGACCCCCTCCCTTTGCCAGCAGAGCAGCACCCTTGGGTGCTCACTGCCTCCCTTTGCATCTCCCACCTGCCCCAGGGTGCTTGGGGTGGGGGGTGGGACGCACTTTCCCCACCCACATTTGCACAACCAGCTCCAGACTCACAACCAGGACCCCAGAAAGTGACAGCCAGGACCCCCAAGGGTGGCAGCCAGGACCCCCAAGGGTGGCAGCCAGGACCCTTGGGGGCCACAGCACCATGAAGTGGGATGCTGGGGCTGCGGGGAAGCTCTGGCGGTGCCACCACACACCTACACGTGAAATACAGCCCCATAAATCCCTGCCCTGTTGTGTCTTATTGCTTAATTAGTACATGAAACGACATGATTCAGAAGAGCCCAAATGGGATGGCGTCATGGGGGGGGCGTTAAAGCAGAGGGGAATTAGTGGCTGTGGAGCTGGGTGGGGAGAGAAACCCATGGGGGCATCTTTTGGGGGGGATTTGGGAAGGGGTCCCATCCCTGCTGATGTCAGTGAAAGGTTGGGATGCTCCAAATTAACCCCCCAGGATCTGGGGTGCAATCATGCAGCAATCACCCCCTCCCCTCGACCCACCCTGAGCTGCCCCCCATCCCTCTCTCTCCCCCTGGAAGAAGGGGTTTGCTGGCGAGTTTCGGGGTGAAAGGCTTAAAAACAGCTCATGCCCCTCCGACACCCAACAAAAATGAGGATGGGGGTACCCAAAACATCCCCCCAGCACCCTCAGAAGCTGCCACCCTTCTCTCCTCCCCCAGCCCTCCTCAACAGGGGATTTTCTTTCCTTCCCTCTTCTTCTTTTTTTTTCCCATATTCCTCCCTCTTTTTTACAGGCTTTTTTTATGACAAACTTTACTTTACGCCTGACATTTAAAAGCTGATCAGATCTTCCCTCCAGGACAGCAGGAAATGGAGATATTTATTGGGGTCTGGGCGATGCTGGGAGAGCTGTGAGATTTACTCCGACAGCGCAGCAGGATTATAGATACCGTCTGTCCGGCCGGGACGCCGGTGCCGCGGGACGCGCCGCAGGCAGAGGGACAGCGATTTATTGGGGGCTTGGGGCTTGGTTTTGTCCCCCTAAGGAGGGCTGTCAGGAAGGTGATGAGACTCCAGGCTAGCTCAGCCTGTGCTGACCCAGTGGGGATTCTCCAGTGGCAGGTATAGGGTTGTGTTGGGGTGACCATTGAAGGGGAGAGATTTGGCTTTTCCATGCCATCCTGTGGCTTTTCTTGCCCTCCAGACTCCTGAGAGCTGCTTTCCTTCTTCCCTGTGTGCTTGGGGCTTGGTTTTGTCCCCCTGAGAAGGGTTCTCAGGAAGGTGATGAGGCCCCAGGCTGGCTCAGCCTGTGCTGACCCGGTGGGGATTCTCCAGTGGCAGGTATGGGGTTGTGTTGGGGTGACCACTGAAGGGGTTTGCTGCTGGAAAGGGGAGAGATTTGGCTTTTCCATGTCACCCTGTGGCTTTTCTTGCCCTCCAGACTCCTGAGTGCTGCTTTCCTTCTTCCCTGCGTGCCCCTCAGCTCCCAGGTGTGTCCTGGCTGGGGACATGCCTTGGGCTGGGACAGCATTCAGGACTTACACCTGGGGACATGGATCTGGAGACCACGTCTCGGACCTGGTGATGGCCTCTCAGGTTGAAGGACCATGTCTCAGACCTGGGGATGGCATCTTGGGATGCTGTCTTGGAGCTGGGGACTTGTCTTGGGTCAAGGGACAGTGTCTTGGGCCTGGAGAGTGTTTTGGGAGGGCCACGGTCTGGAGGATGGTGTTGCTGGCAGGGGACAATGTCTTGAACCTGGGGACGTGTCTTAGCTTGGAGGTTGGGGTCTTGGGTCAAGGGATGAGGTCATGGGCCAGGGGATGATACTTGGGGTTGGGGGGGGCGTTGTCTTGGGTTGAGGGACAGTGTCTTGGACCTTCAAAGAGTGTCTTGGGCCAGTGCCTTGGACCTGGGGCTGTGTCTGAGGTCAAGTGACAGCA
>JAKCOX010000173.1:41561-140976 GCA_022605575.1 Laterallus jamaicensis coturniculus | reverse complement strand
GAAAGCCAGACTCCAGTTTAAAACCCACCAGTATTGGAACAATAACCCTGGGCTCCAAGGAGAAAGTGGCACATTCACCAGTGCACCAGGGAGCCAGGGTTAAATTTGGGGCTAAACCCCCCCAAATCTGGGCAAAGCCTCCAATTGCCACCCCAAACACCCGCTGTGCTGACAGCAGGATGGGAAGCTGAGACCGGCCAGCTCGTGACACAAGCCAGGGCTGGAATTTGCTGCATTTTCTTCATGGAAAATGCTGCAGGATTTGTTTGTTCCCTTTCTCCCTTCCCCTTTTTCTTTCCACCCCCCCCTTTCACCCCCCACCCCACCCCCCATTTTCCCTCTTTCCTTCTTTTCCCTTCCCTTTTTCCCCACGTGCAAGTGGATGTCCCTCTGTGGGAGCATGAGCCCCCCATGTGGAATGTGACCCCCCCATGTGAGCGTGAGCTCCCCATGTGAGTCTGACCCCCCCCATGTGAGTGTGACCCCCCCCCATGTGAGCGTGAGCTCCCTATGTGAGCGTGAGCCCCCCATGTGAGTGTGACCCCCCCCATGTGAGTGTGACCCCCCCCATGTGAGCAGGAGCTCCCCATGTGAGCGTGAGCCCCCCATGTGAGTGTGACCCCCCCATGTGAGCGTGAGCTCCCCATGTGAGTGTGACCCCCCCCCCCACGTGAGCGTGACCCCCCCCATGTGAGTGTGACCCCCCCATGTGAGCGTGACCCCCCCCATGTGAGTGTGACCCCCCCCAAGTGTGAACTCCCTGTGCAAGTCTGACCCCCCCATGCAAGCATCACCCCCTATACCAGTGTGTGTCCCCCAACGAGTGTGTGTCCCCCCCCAGCAAGCGTGACACCCCCCCCATGCAAGTGTCACTCTCCCTGCCAGTGCCCTGGTCCCCAGACTGTGACCCCCCCATGCAAGCATGACCCCCTGTGCCAGCATCCCCCTATACCAGTGTTGTTCCCCCCCAACAGTGTGTGACCCCCCCATGTACACACGAAAACCCTATGCCAGTGTCCCCCCCCAAATGTGACCCCTATGCAAGTGTGACCCCCCCATCCGAGCGTGACCCCCCTATGCCAGTGGTGTGTGTCCCCCCACAAGTGTGACCCCCCCAAGTGTGACCCCCCCATAAGTGTGACCCCCCATAATTGTGACCCCCCCAAGTGTGCCCCCCCCACAAGTGTGACCCCCACAAGTGTGACCTCCCACAAGTGTGACCCCCCCATCAGTGTGACCCCCCATAAGTGTGACCCCCCCCACAAGTGTGACCCCCCCACAAGTGTGACCCCCCACAAGTGTGACCCCCCCCAAGTGTGACGCCCCCCCATAAGTGTGACGCCCCCCATAAGTGTGACCCCCCCTATAAGTGTGACCCCCCCATAAGTGTGACCCCCCCATAAGTGTGACCCCCCTATATAACCATGACTCCCTATGCTAGTATCTTCCCCCCACCCCCTAGTGTGACACCCCCTTTCCCCCCACCCCCTAGTGTGACACCCCCCCCCCCCAAACGAGCCCGATCCCCGTGCGGGGGCCCGGGGGTCCAGCGGGGCCTGGGGATGCTGCGGGCTCCATGGCGACGGTTGCCGGGGCGACCGCGGAGCCGGCTCGGGGCCAGCGCGGCGGAGCGGCGGGAGCGGAGATGCGGGCGGCCCCGGAGGAGATTGATGGCGATCGGTGGGAGCGGGTGAGTCACCGCCCGCCGCCGGCGCCGGCGGCCCCGGGAGCTGCGCCGGGACCCGCCCCGGGACCCCACGGGAGCGCCGGGACTGGGATGGCGGGGGGGGGGGGTGGGGGGGGGGGCAGGGAGGGGGAACAGGCGGGGCGGGGGGCGGCACGGGGATGGGGGGGGTGTGAGGGGTGTGCATGTGTGTGGTGGGATGGGGATGCAGGCGTGTGCACACGTGTGCGTGCGTGTGCACGCGTGTAAGTGTGTGTGCACATGTGTACATGTGTGTGCACGCGCGTGTGTGCACATGTGTGCATGCGTGGTGCACATGTGTACACGTGTGTGCACATCTGTATGTGTGTGCACATGTGTGCATGCGTATGCACATGTGTACATGCGTGTGCACATCTGTAAGTGCATGTGCACACGTGTGCGTGCATGTGCACATGTGTGCATGCATGTGCACATGTATTCACGTGTGTGCACATCTGTACGTGTGTGCACATGTGTGCATGTGCCTATGTGTAGGGGAGGCATGCGTGTGCATGCACACGCGTGTGCATGGCTTTGTGTGCATGGTTGTAGGGCTGCACGTGTGTGTGTGTGTGTGCACACCTGTGCGTGTGTGCACACCTGTGAGAATGCACGTGTGGATGCATGTGCAGGGCATGGGCACACACGTGTGTGTCTGTGTGTGTGCGCACGTGTATGTGTGTGTGTTTGCACATGGGCACCTGGGTGTGTACACACGCATTAGCCGCCTTTGCACGTGGACACCTCCACGTGCACCCATGTGTGCGTGTGCAGGCCTGCACACCTGAGCACCGGCGTGTGTTTGAGGAGGGATGAGTGTGTGCACCTGGTGTGGGTGTGCGTATAAACACAGGGGTGTGCACACGCGTGTGTGCACACGTGTGTGTGCACAGGCTCCTCCGTGCAAGCTTGGCAGCGCGGTGTGGCCATGTGCAAGCGTGCGTGTGAGCACACCACACAGCACACGCGCAGGCAGGTGAGCGTGCATGCCTGGGCATGGGTGTGTGCACACGCACATTCACACGCGTGTGCACACGGGTGGTGCTGCACCCACCTCCACCCTCCCGATTCCCAAGCCCTTCTCCTCCTCACAGGGCTCCCCCCGCTCTTGGGGTTGCCCACAGGGGTAGCCCCCCCCCCAACTCTCATCACCAACTCCCAAGCCAAAAATGGGTGCTTTTCCCCAGCAGAGCTCTTATTTTGGGGGGGAATGAGGAGTTTTAGGGGGAGGGGGGGGGGCTCCCTTCCCTGCTGCTGCTCTGCGGAGCGTGAGGGGTGGTGGGAGGAGGAGGGGGGGGTGGGGGGGGATAAGGACTCGGCTCTTTCTTCCTCGGCCGCTCTCTGCACTGCACCACGATGCTACGGAAAATAATATCCCCGCAGAGGGAGAACATAAAAAACCGGGAAATCCAGGAGAGAGGGAAGGGAGGGGGAGGAAAGGGGGAAGCAGAGCTGGGAAAGGTCACCCGCTCCGGGCAAAGCCGTTTGGGGATGAGTCCTTCCCTTAAACCTTGCTGTGACCCCCTTTTTATCTGCATCCCCCCCCCTCCCCCATCATCTCACAGCTGGAAACCCCCAAACTGCCCCAATTCACACCCTCCCCCCCCCAATCCCCACCCCTTGTTATAAACACACACCCCCCCCACCCCACCCTCCTTTCATGCACCAGCTCCAGTTTTGGGTGTCATCAGGCACCCACATCCAGGTGTTCAGGGGGCTGGTGCTTCGTTAGGGGCCTTAATTACAGCAGCCGAGTGAGGAGCAGTGATTTATGGGCGCCACGCTTCCCACCCCGCACCAACCTGCGACAAAACGGGGGTGGGGGGGTGGGGGGGCCGTGAAGAGGGGGGGTTGAGGAGGGGGGAGCAGTGGATGTGAATCAATCCAGCATCTTTTCTCCCAATATTTTCTGCTGCTCCTTTGTTCTCTTAACGAAGGGCTTGGAGCGAGCGGCACCGCAAGGACGAGCAGCACCCACCCATGGGGGCTTCATCCTTCCCCTGGATTTCATGTTTTTCCCCCTTTTTTTAGGTGTTTTCACCTAAATAGGGATAGTTTTCCCCCAGTTGTCACACCCACCCCACCCACCCACCCCTTGGACCCCCATCCGCATGGTTGGGGTGGAGAGAAGATAAAGGTTGAATGAGGCCAGGGATGGGTGGTGGGTGGTGGGATGGGGTGGTGGGATGCAGGGGGATGGGCTGGGATATGTGGAGAGCTGTGGGATGGGGTGGGATAAGGGTGAGGCGGGATGGGGTGGGATGCAGGGGTGATGGGATGGGATGCAGGGGTGATGGGATGGGGCTGTGTATCCCTCAGGCACCCATGGGTGCTCCATGGGGAAGTGATGCAGGATGGGACCTGGAGCACCCAGGGGGTGTTTGAGGGAAGTGATGCAGGGCAGGGATACTGGAGGGATTGGGGGGGGGGCACCCTGGGGTGCTCAGGACAGGGGGACTGCAGGGAAGGGGAGGGGGGGACCTAAGGGTGCTCAGGACAGGGGCACTGCAGGGAATTGGGGGACACCCAGAGCACCCAAGGGTGGCTCAGGTGGCACCCAAGGACCCGGCGCAGGGCAGAGCCGGCATTTCGGCTGCTGCCAGCACCCCCCCCACCCCTCCACCCCCCCAGGTCTCTGGGGCTGGAATGGGTCCCTGAAATGGGGAGGGGGGAGATGGAACCGGCAATTCCCATTTTCGGGACAATTGCTCCACCCTCCGGGCTCGCCCAGGAACGCAGCGAGGCGGCCGCCCCTCACCCCTGGGACCACCCAGGGCCTGCCACCCACCCGGGCCGGGAAAGGGGAGTCACAGCATCCCCCACATCCCCCAAATACCCCCCCCCCCCAGGCACAGCACAACCCCTCTGGTACCCAGCACCCACCCGCAGTGGATTCTCTGGTAGCTAATAAAGGTTGAGCTCTCTGCTCCCCACAGCATCACCCCAATTCTTGGCTTAATTCTCCCCCAAACGGGATCAAAACGATGAACTCTGCAGCACTGGGGTTTTTTTTTCCTCCCCATTTCCTAAATTTGATTGAAAAAAGCCCAAAAAAGGGCAAAATTTATTAAAGGGGGGGTCAGGAAAGAGGGAGGGGGGGGGGAAGCTGAGTTTCCTTCAGGGGATTGCAATGGGGCTGGATGGGTCATAGACTGACATTCCCCCCCCCCCCTCCATCACCCCCAGCCCTGATCCATATTGGGGGTACCCTAAAGTTGAGGTAGAGGCTTTACCCCTCCCCCTCCCCCCCTTCCTCCTCCCAGGACAGTGTTTTGGGGGAGTGGTGGGTCCCTGGGTCCCTTGGCCACCCTGGCACTGGCTCTGAAAGCTGCTTGTGTTCAAAGGGAGCTGGGAAATGGGATTCGTTCCACCAGCCCCGGTGACAAAAGGAGGGGGAAAAGGAGCCGCCAAAGCTGCTAGAAAATGAATATTTAAAAGAGAAGGAAACCCATTAAAACCGCTTCATTTTTATTCCCATTACAGCCCATTAAATCAGCGCTGGGGCAGGCAGAGGCAGGGTGGCTGCAGGAAGGGAAGGGGAGGGACACACAGCCCTGCACTGTTGTTGGTGGGGGGGGGACACACAGAAATTTAGCCACCAGCTCTGTCCATGGGAGAGCTGTGGCAGCACAGCCCCTCCAGCACCTCCCTCCCTCCCGTGCCTCAGTTTCCCCATAGGCAAACGCAGGGGACAGCACCCACCTCCCTCCATCTCTCTCTGTTTTCTCACCTGGAGGTGAAATTTAGGTGGTGGTGGTGGGGGAGGGTAGTGAGATGAACCTGCCTCAGGGTTGGGGGAGCTGTATTTTGGGGCTGAAACACCCCCCTCCCATCCCCAAATCCCTGATCACCTCACAGCCGTGGGGCTGCTGTGCTGCCTGAACCCCAAACCCAATAAACCCCTCACTCCCACAGCACCACCAGCTCCACAGCTGCTTTTGTGGTGTTGAACATCAGGACTTTGGGTAATACAAGCCAAGAGGGACTCATTTTGGGTTAAAAGATGAGGAAAATAGGGAGCAGCACCCACACCAGTGCCTCACCCTTCCCTGCAGAGAATCTGCCCAGCAGGGATTTATCCTCCTGGGATTCCATAGGGATCCACTCTACCCCGAACCCCATTTCTCCCCCAGCTCCATGGGGTGAAGGGCACCCAAGGTCATGGTCTCATCAGGGATCCAGACATCCCTTGGGTTCTGTATCCATCGCCTTGTGCCTGGAGCATCCTCACCCATCATCCTTTCCTGGGTACCACGGGGACCACTTTCCATCAGCACAGCCACCACATTGGCCAGCGATGCTTGGGAAGTTGAAGAGCAGCTGAGGGAAGGTTTCCATGGCAACGGCCCCCCAAAAAAACCCCATCATCATCCTCTGCATGTCTCTGTTTTGGGGGGTAAGGGGCTGTGATTTGTATGCAGTGGATGTGTGGTGCCTCTGAAGCTCCAGCAGGAAATCAAAGAGGTGAAGGCAGGAGCGTGGCTGCCAGGGAGGTGGGAGAGCAATACAGCCCCCCCTGTTATTTAGTGCCATGCCTGGGGTGAGTGGGACAGGGATGGGGGACAGGGATGGGGACAGGAAGGAGGTGTGAGGGGTTCGGGCACTGGAGCAGCTCAGGTTAAGGTGGAGGAGAGGGGTGCTGGGGAGGGGGGAGATGCCCAAGGAGAGAGAAACCCTTGCACATCCCCCCCACTTTTGACTCTTCATCTCCATCTGTCCTCAGCCACAGCCTGCACCCTCCCTGCCTGCACCCTCCCTGCCTTTCTCCTTCCCACCCATCTGTTTGTCCTTCCTACACGTTTGTCCTTTCTATCCACCCATCTCTGCTTCCTTCCTTCCTTCCTTCCTTCCTTCCTTCCTTCCTTCCTTCCTTCCTTCCTTCCTTCCTTCCTTCCTTCCTTCCTTCCTTCCTTCCTTCCTTCCTTCCTTCCTTCCTTCCTTCCTTCCTTCCTTCCTTCCTTCCTTCCTTCCTTCCTTCCTTCCTTCCTTCCTTCCTTCCTTCCTTCCTTCCTTCCTTCCTTCCTTCCTTCCTTCCTTCCTTCCTTCCTTCCTTCCTTCCTTCCTTCCTTCCTTCCTTCCTTCCTTCCTTCCTTCCTTCCTTCCTTCCTTCCTCCCTTCCTCCCTTCCTCCCTTCCTCCCTTCCTCCCTTCCTCCCTTCCTCCCTTCCTTCCTCCCTTCCTCCCTCCCTCCCTCCCTTCCTCCCTTCCTCCCTTCCTCCCTTCCTCCCTTCCTCCCTCCCTTCCTCCCTTCCTCCCTTCCTTCCTCCCTTCCCTCCTCCCTTCCCTCCTCCCTTCCCTCCTCCCTTCCCTCCTTCCCCCCCATGCCCCCATCCTTATCCCAGTGGTTACTCCCCATCCCAGTACCCCCATCCTTATCCCAGTGGGTTAGAACCTCCCAGTGCCCCTCATTCTTATCCCAGCGGGTTTGCCCCATCCCAGTTCCTCACCAGTTTCCTCCAGGTTCAGTGAGCTGAACTGGCTGGGGCAGGAACCAGGGGGGGGGCAAACACAGCCCCCTCTCCACCACCACCGATGCCAAGAGGACTTTCAACGGCCCAAACCCCACCCAAGGGTGGCGATGCTGCAGTCTCCCCCCCCTCCCTGATCCCTGCAGGTGCTTTACAACAGGTGACACTGACCTTGGGTGCACCCAGCTGTCCCACCCCCCAGCTCCCAGCTCCATAGGGGTCTGGCTGTGATTTACTGATGTCTCCTCAGGAGACATCAGGCTCCTGCCAGGGCTTTGTTCCACCCTGCAGCCCTTTGTCAGCACCACACTCCCCAAACCCTGTGTGTTTGAGGGGTTGAGGGGGGGGGGGGTGTCAACCTGGTTTATTCCTCTTCCCACAGTGGTTTTCTGTCTTTATTGCTTTATTTCCCCAGCCCAGATGCCATGGTGATGGGCACCTGCCCCCTTCCAACCCCCTTCCCACCGCAGAGGACTGATGCTGGATTGAGGGGGTTTGCCCCAAAATGCTGGTAGAGCAGCCCCCAGATGCCAGCTAGGTGCTGTGGGGTGGGGGGCTGAGCACCCAGAGACCTGTTTCCCCCCTGGATGCCAGCCAGGCACCATGGGGTGGGAGGCCGAGCACCCAGAGACCCTGTTTCCCCCCTGGGTGCCAGCCAGGCGCCATGGGGTGGGGGGCTGAGCACCCAGAGACCCTGTTTCCCCCCTGGGTGCCAGCCAGGCGCCATGGGGTGGGGGACTGAGCACCCAGAGACCTTGTTTCCCCCCTGGGTGCCAGCCAGGTGCTGTGGGGTGGGGGGCTGAGCACCCAGAGACCCTGTTTCCCCCCCTGGGTGCCAGCCAGGCACCATGGGGTGGGGTCTGAGCACCCAGAGACCCCTTTTCCCCCTAAAGTTTCAGATGTAATCACATTTCACCCCAACCAGGAGACACAAACTCCTGGGAGGCACTACAAGGGCTTCTCCCACCCTCAACCCACCGTCTCCCATGGGTGCTCCCCAAATATGGGTGAGGCCTGGGTGAAGCAAGATGTATTTAGGCACAGGATGCCCAGCTCCATCCTTTCCAGGGACATAACTCCCTCCTTTAGGACAGGATGCTCTGTTTTCACCCCAAAATCCCCACTCTTATCTCCTTGCACCCACTTTTCTCCAGCCTCTCCTGCAGCCATGCTCCCAAGAAGATGCCAAAATTTAACAAAACCCCCAGGATTATGGGGAAATAGCCTTTTTTTTCCCTGTATTTTTGGTTCCCACAGGATAATTTCTGGGCTTGGGGGTTCTTGTTGGCACCACTCTGTGGCAACAAGACTTGTTCTTGGTGAAGAACCCCCCAGATTTGGCCATTTGCAGCCTCAAGATGGAAGATTTAAAGACACTTTGCTGTGTATCCAGGTCTTGACCCCCCCCATAGAGAATTTTCACCCCCAAAATTCACATTTCCTCTTGATCTAAAGAGAATTCAAGGATATTTTGGAGCTCTTACATTTTACCCAAGGGATTTTTCAACCCTCTCAGGATCTGGTTGCTGCTTTGGGGGGATTATTTTTCCCACCACAAACATCTTTACATCCCCCAGCCTGGAAAATAATGAGAAATCTCCCCATAAAATCCCAAATATTCCCCCAAAAAAGTGTATTTTCTCCAACCTTTTTTTTTTCCTTTTTTTTTTTTTTCTTTTAACCTGCATTTCTCCTCCTCACGACAAGAGGAGGTGAAACCTTTCGCTGATGGGAGCGGGGTGGAGGTTGGCTCTGTCCCTCTAATATATCATTTTTATTTCCTGTTGTAACTGACAAATTGTTCTGTATTTTATATCGGATCCCTCCAGGCAAAGGGGGCTGCAGGATGGGGATTTTTTTCTTTATATATATATATATATAATTTTTTTTCCTTTTTTTTTGGTATTACCTGAGAAAAAGGAAGAAGAAAAAAAAAAGCCATAAAATCAAATAATAAAATATAGAGGGAAAAAAAGAGAAAGAAGTTAAAATAGTCCAAAAAGAACAGACATGGTGGTAATGAGCACCGCAGAGATGCTCTATAAACCTGAGCGAGGCTGCAGGGATGGGGAAGGAAGGGGAATAAAAAGCAACCGGGCAGAAATCTCACCCTCCCACCCCCTCCTCAAACCCATTATCACCTCCAAAAAATGCTGGGGATATTTTTACTCCCCCCCACAGCACCCAGTTACCACCAGCACCCAAAAAACCCCCTTATTGCCCCATAAACCATCACTGCTGGCTGCAGCGACTCAGCTTGTGTGAGAGAAAAACCTTCCTTGGGGGGGGAAAACCACCCCCAAACCCTGATTTTATATATATATGGGGGTTTTTTCATGCAAAGCTTTGATTATTCTCCTTAAAAACATCGTTTCCACCTGGATTTTAATTGTCTTTGGAAAGGTCAGACGATGCTCCTTCCTGCAGGTTTCATTCTGCTTTATTTATTCCCCCTCAGAGGGAACACTCCCCCCCCCCCCCCCAACTGGCTGTGTTCTGCTTGAAAATCCACTGCTTTTGAGGAAAAAAACAATAAAATAATGTTAATAAAATGAAAAAGGAAAGATTAAAAGATAAAAAAAGGGAGAAAAAAGGGTTTCTGGAGTGTTTTTTGTTCCTGGTTGGAAATCCTCGTGTGGGTTTTGCCAAGGGCTGGCTCCAAGCTCCCTGCAATGTGGCTCTTTTATTTCTCCCCCACCTTGTATCCATGTTTTTACCCCATTTTATGGAAATATCTGGGATTTTTTGCCCCTGATGTAATTGGGAGGGTTGTTAACCAAAGCACAAACCCATCTCCATCCACCCATCCAGTGCCAACGAAGCGGGGAGGAACCATCCCTCTCCCATCACCCTGATCGTGAATGACCCAAAATCACCCCCAAATCACCCAATATTACCCCCTTTTGCCTTTTTTTGCTTCTTTTACCAACCATCAATTCAGCTGCTGTGTCCCAGGAGAATATTTGGGGTGAAATTTGCCCTTTTGGGGATGGATGGGTTGCAGAAAGGGAGGTTTTGGTGGCCACCACTTTGCTTTGGCGAGCCCCACAGAGGAACTTCCATACCCAAGGGAGAGTCTCAGGGATATTTTTGGGCTCAAACCCATCGTTTTCCAGCCCAAAGACCCAAATTCCTGGAGGAAAATGATCAAACCCCCATCTCCTGATGCTCCAAGGCCAGAGGATGCTCCACGACGCTGCAGATATCTCAGTGGGCTTTTCCCCCCTGCACTTGCCTCCTCCACCTTGCAAATCTCCTTCTTTTTATGGGTTATTCGATCCATTTGGAGCTTTTCTGGCTTGTTTATAAATATCCTCATCTATAAATAGCTGTGTGGGGAGAAAGGAGCTGTTAGCCCCAGGCTCTTCAATCAAATCGGGGAGCTGCAGGTAAATAAATTCAAGTAGAAAACGAGATGCTCCTGGCTGGAGGGGCAATGGCATCATGGCAAATGTGGATTCACTGGATTTTATTTGAGATTAAATGGTTGTGCTGAAAGATGTCACCCACAGGAGGGTTATTTCCCTGGGGACCTTGGTGGCTGTGGCTGGGGAAGGGGACTGTGGCTGCATGGTGGTGGCAGTGGCAGAGGGATGTCCCCCTTTTCCCCAGGGTTGGCTTACCTGGGTGGAGAAAGCAATGGAATGGTTGTGTCCAGGGGAAATGAGTAATTAGTAATTAAATGTAACCCATGGGGCTGAGTAAATATGCAGATGGGGACCCCAAATTGGTGGAGAAACAGCTCTGCCTCCCTTTGGATGCCCCAGAAGGGACTGTTGGATGAATTAATACCCCCTCCCCACCCAGCATCCGCCCCTCAGATGCTCTTTCTGGGTCCAAAGGTGTTTCCTGGGCTGATGCCTGTCCCCAGAGCTTTATTTCTTGGGGGAGGGGGAACATCTATGACATGAAACACTAAAAGTCCCGAGGGGGGAGAGTGAAACACCAAACCGAAGCCCGCAGGGATGAGCAGAGCTTTTGCCTCCCCGAGCTCACAAAGAGCTTTGTGGGGACAGATCCCACACGTCGCGATGGAGACGATGAGGTTTCGGGTTGAATTCTCCCCTATCCAGCCCCGTATTCCCAGCTGGGAGATGCAGCTCTGCGGCAGCACTGATGGATCCCGGTTTTCCAACCCATCTTCGACAGGGGGAGCGTTATGTCCGCGCATCCACAGCCCTCTGTGTCCCTGCCGGCAGAGAGGATGCTGCCGGCATCCCATCACCATCACTGCTCCCCTCCTCGTAGCACCCTGAGGTGCTCCTCACCCCTGCCTTCCCCCTTCCCAGCTCTCATTTCAGAGTATTTCTTAACACTTCACATAAGCATCCTTGCAAGCAATTCATCCCTTGCTCAAAATTAAACTGAATTCAGCCAATTCTCAATTATCCCACCCTAAATTATCCTGAATGAAGCAGCCAGGAAAAGAGGATCCAGGGGGCTGGAGCACAACCTGTGTATGGGACCCTGGAGAAGCCAAGCAGAAGGCTCCAGGGAGGCAATCCCAGCTGATGGCACTTTGCAAAAGGGCAAAAATCCTGCAAAATCCTTTCAACTGTTTGCAGAGGAGCATTGCCTGTGGATGAAGGATCCAGCTGCTTTGGATGGAGAGGGAAAAAAGGACCCAAAAAAAGAGAAATAAACAATTTAAAAAGACTACACACATACACACACACACACCCCATTGGTCTCTGTGCTGACAGAGGTTAAAAAAAAGAGAAAAAGATGGAAAGAAGAAGAGAAAGGAGAAAAAAACAAAACCCCAAACTAATTATATTTTATTTGCTGATCAAAAGGAAAACGACTTGCTGCAGGCAGGGAGGGAGCGGGGCTGCTGAGGGTGGAAAAGGTTTGCACAATCCACAGGGTTTTACCTCTCCAGGGTGCATTTTCTGGGCAGCCACCTCCTGTCTGGGCTTTGCTAGTCCCAGCTTGTTGTAAGGCTGGTGTTCTGGACTCCGCGTCGGGTTGGGCTCCTTTGTACGCCTTCCAACGCGGCCTGGATGAGGGATAAACCCGCGAGGGCACGTGGGGAAAAGTCCCCCCCCGAGCGGAAATGTTGGGGTGGGAGGGTGCTGGGTGGGTTTGGGCAGAGTTGGGGGGACACAGAGGGAGCCACGGGGTTGGTAAAGGACCTTTTAGGGTTGTTTTTTGGGGGGTTAACGTGCCTGCTTTTGGATGGGGGCAGCACCTCTACCTTGGCTTTGCACCGCAGGAATATCCCCAGCTTGGTTTTGGGAATATCCCCAGCCTGGTTTTGGGAATATCCTCATCTCATCTTGGTTTTGTCTGTGCTGGGGGAACATCCCAGCCTTGGGTTTGCTTTTCCATGGTGAGCCCACCCGTGTGGCAGCTTTCCTGTGGCACCACAGAGTGGTCCCCCAGCACAGGAGCATCTCCATCCCAGGATCCCCTTCCACACTGGGGGGAACACCCCCAGCCTTGCTTTTGCTTTTGCACCAGTGAAACCTCCTCACCTTGGCTTTGCTCTTGCACCAGGAGAGCATCCTCATCGTACCTTTGCTCTTGCACCACAGGAGCACCTCAACAACCAGGCCTCACCCCAGTTCCACACCCGCATTGCAGCAGCTTCTCCACGAGCTCAACTGGGCAATTCTTTGCAAGAATTCCACAGGGATGCCAAAGGAGGGGGGAAAAACAAACTAGGAAACAAAAGAAGAGTAGGGAGAGCACGTTCTTCCATCCCAAGTGGAGCTGGGCCGAGCTGGGCGCAGCGGGTGGCTGTAGCCTGGGCCCGGCCCGGCCTGTTGCAGCTTGTTCCCTGCATATTTGATGGATGTGTCGGTGAGGTTCTGCTTCCCTTTGGGGCTCCGTGAGGCTCCAGAGGCTGCAAAGCAATTACCCCCTCTCCTCTCTCACACGATTTTGGTGTTCCTGCCAAAAGACAACCCCAAATTTCCTTGCTTTGCCCCAAGCAGGGCTGGATCCTTCTTCTATCCTATTCCCTGGTTGAAGCTGGGATGGAGCTTTCCTGCAGGAAAAACCCCGTGGATTGTTTTGTTGGGTTGGGTTGGGTTTTTTTTTTTGCATGAAAATGAATTAAAACCTTTAAAAAATGAAAATAAATCAGCCAGTGGCCAACGTGCACCCGAGCTGCGGCCGTGCAATCACCCCCACGTTAACCTGTAATTAATGCTGTGATGAAATTCAAACTGGTTTCGCTCCGTGGAAAGTCCGTCTCGCCTTCCAGTAAACTCTATCTTGGTTTAATTGGCTCTAATTTGCATGAAAACAATTATTGGAGGCGTTTTGCCTCTGGAAAGGTTGGGAAAGTTATGGAAGTGTCTGGAAAAGGGAAAAAAAATAAGAAAGGGATTCGTGAATCACCTGCATCGCATCTGGGGAGAGCCAGAGCCTTCGTGTCTTGAGATGGGAAAGCTTGAAACATCCCATGAGGTCAGAAAGGAAAGGGGAGGCTGGGAGGATGGGGTTTGTTTGGAGAGAGAGTTGAGGATTGGGGTGTTTTTTGGGGGGAAAGAGGTGCACTGATGCCCCAGTGATGGGCTGGGGGATGGGGAAGCGAGGCCTGAGCATCTCAACAGCATGTTAGCATGGATGAACTCAATGCAAAAAAAGCTCCCTTGATCCCCACATCACCCTAAAGGGGAAAAATTGGGGTGAAAAATCCTAAAAACAGGGATCCCCTGGGTGCATAGGGTGCCCAGCACTGGTGGTGCATCCCCAGTTGGTTCCCAGTCCAGCTGCACCCCGCAGATCCAGACCTAATCCTCACCATCAGAGCAAAGATTTGCCTTTTTCTCTTTCCCTTTCTTGCTCTTTAAAGCCAAAAAACAAGAAAAAAAAAAGCAAAAAAAAAAAAAGCACCATATGCAGTGGGAAAAAACCCAAAAACCCAACCCCAAAAAAAAACCAACCCAAAAATATCTTCTTTGTGCATCCCATCAGCCTCCACTGGGATTTTCGGGGGCTCGGGGCGGGCACCCACGGGAGCTGGGCCACGTGGCAGCGTTTAGGCGAGAGCTGTAAATCACAGCCAGCTGCTGAGTGGGGAAAGCTGAGGAAAAACCCCGTGGCGGCTGCGGTTGGAGCTGCCTCGTGCTCAAGGCCTCCCGAGGTTGGGATGCTTTTGGGGTGTCCTCCCTCCCCTGCATCCCCAGTCTGGGGACATGCAATGGATGTGACGCCTACACACACACACACACACATGTGCACACATGCTTTGCACGGCTTTTTGGGTGCTGTTGCATTGGTGGCACATCCAAGCGCCCACCCAACACGTTTGAATTTGGTGGGGGGTTGAGGGGGTGGGGGTGGGGAGGGGTGTTTTCTAGGAGCTCTTATTCCATCCGGTGTTTATTCAGCTCCTGAATGATTTGGGAGCATCCCAAAATAATTTGCAGCATGGTGCATCTTGCTATGCGTGCTGTGGTCACTAGATGGGGAGATAACAGCTTAGCATGAGTCTGCGGAGCTGCTGCCTGCTCCTGCCTGCCTGCTACAGCTCCTCCAGCTCTGCGGAGCTGGGATTTCCAGCCTTGAGCTGGAAGGGTGCTGGAGATGCACTCCAGCACCCCTGAACCCATGCAATGGGGACCCATCGAGCCATGTACAGCTGGTTGAGATGGGGGATTGTGGTTCCGGGCCTTGTGGATACTTGGATCCTGCTGCTCCTGGGAATGGGAGATAATGGGGGAACCCTCCAGCCCCTAAACATCCATCCCAACACCAAAACCCAGCAGGAGAAGCTGCAGGTGATGCCATGAGGGCTCCATCGGTGGCAGCGCGGTGCCTCGCCCTTCCTCCCCAGGAGGCGAAGAGGATGGCGAAACCAACTGCACACCACCCCAGCCGGGATGCTTGAACTCAGCATCCCTCCCACACCCTCCTCATCCCCACCTCCCCTTCCGATGGGCCTGGAAGGGGGGGGATATTCAGGCCACAGAGCCCTCCCCACCATCAACCCCGCAGCAGCCGGGAAGCGTCGAATCCTTAGCGGCGAGCGCGGCTGGAGCTGTGTCTTCCCAGTGTGGCGAGACTCCTCTGTATCTCGCCTCCCCAGGCATGAGTTATAATGTGCAATAAAAAGAAAATCAGTGCATTGATGCCAGTTAGTGTGACTAATCCCAGACCCAGCCTATTAACTGGTGAGTGGAGCATCCGTCTTGGCTCTCATTAGAAACTCAGCCAACTACCCAGGGATAAATCTCCCGGCGCATGTGGGAGCGCAGCTCGGTGGTCAGAGCATCCAGGTTACCAGGGTTTCACTCCTGGAGCTTTGAAGTTGGAGTTTTGAAGGAGCCAAAAAGGATGTTTGGGCTTTGGTTGGTAACTGGGGATGCATGGGGATGGAGGTGGATACCTGGGTGCTGTCCCCAGCTTGGGGGTGGGAGTGGGGGAGGGGAGTAGTGTGTTGTAGTGGGGGACGTACAAGCAGGAAGAGCCCCAGGAGCATCCCATGCAGATGGAGGGGAGGGAGGGAAATTGAGGCACAGAATAGTCAGGAGGTGCTGTATGGCATCCCATTGCCAATAGTATCCCATTACCAATGGCACCCCATCCCCAGCAGTATCCCAACACCAAGCCAACATCCCCAGCACCACCAGCATCCCATCACCAACATCCCAACACCACCAGCATCCCATCACCAGCAACACCACCAACACCATCAGCATCCCAGCCACACCAGCATCCCTTGGCCAGTGCCCTCATCCACCCTTCCCCGAAGGACGCGGGGGCTCAGTGGTGGTGCTGCTGCTGCTCCTGCACGTGCCCTGATTTGCTTTATCTCCAGCTCTCTCCATTAATCTCACCGGGATTTACGGGGATGTGTTATTTATCTTTGTTTTCCTCCTTTGCCAGGCCAGACTGGAAGGTCCAAACCTTTTTATAGCACAATAAAGCCCACACAATGAAGAGGATTTTGCAAGGTTTTCCAGCCATAAGGGAGCTGGGGGATGTCACAAGAGGCCAGTTGGGGAACCTGGCATACCACAGCCACCTGGGCAAGGAAGCTAGGGTTGTAGATGGAGGTGTAACCCATCCCAATCCCCTCCTGGAGATGTTTGGTGGCATCTTGCCTGTGGTTGGCTATGAGAGATGTGGGTCCTCATGCCTCAGTTTCCCTCCTGGTCCCACTGATGGGGACATGCCTCTATATGCAGTGAGACATGGTGAGGAGCTAACCACAGCGGTGTGGCCGCCTCTACCCACCCCAAAGCAGCAGAGCTTGGGTTGCACCCCCAAATTTGCTCCCTTAAACCCAAAAGTCCTCCAAAACCTCTTCCTCCCTGCAAAACCCTCTCTCCAAACCCCACCTTTGTCTCCAGTTTGAAACAAAACCCCATTACATTTCCCTCTAGCCTCGCCACGGCGCAGACGCTGGCTTCCAGATGACCAGCACTTTACGGGAATACCTCCCTATTAAGCTGCCAGTCCCAGCGCTGCGTTGGCCGGGGCTGTTGATTTAAAAGCGCCTTACGGCTGCTTAACATAAAGCCATCGTCTCCCCACTTCAGCGAAATCGATAGAGAGCAGGTTGGAATCAATTTGAGGATACCCAGGTCCAAAGCCCAGGTGCCATAAATCAATATCGAAATCAGATGTCAGATTAAACAGGTGCAATCTGGAGGGGAGATGGTGAGTTAAGGTTTTCCTGTTGGGAGCACAGATGGTCCCATGGTGCTGTGGCTGCGTCGCTTTGGCATTGGCTGGAGAGTGGATGTGGGGTTTGAAGGACTGGGCAGGGTAGCAAGAGGTGGGTTGGGACCTCTGGTCTCTTCATGTCAGCTAGGAAACAGATCTGGGCTCTTGTTGAGGGTCTTTGGGGTGTCCCAGTGGGATTTGGTTCAGTTGCCAGGGTCAGTGGCATTGGCTGGAAGGGAACTTGGATTCTTGGCCAACTTTGGACCATTGGAGATGACCGAGGCTTGAAGATCTCGAGGCTGGAAGTGCTGAGGATGGAGATGCCAAGGTTGTCCACTTGCCCTAAAGACTTCCACCTCCTTATCCCATTCAAGCACTAGGAGCTGGTCTAGAGTCAATGAAGAGTACAAGGACCTTCGTGGTGCTTCCTTTGCTTCTGTATCACCCCTCCAACGGGACAAGCTGGAGGATGCCCTTGGCTAGAGACTGCTGCTGAACACCAGGGAGGTGAGACCCAGCCAACGCATCTCAGGCTTGGACAACGTCCTCTTGTCTCCAGCCTGGAGCAGACCTTGCTGTTGATCTTGAACCAGCCAATTCTGGGAGATTTTTCCAACTCACCTGCACGTTGCAGCGGACAGGGAGCCAGCATCCTGCCGCCTGCCACCAGACCTCCTCCTGGCTTGGACCTAAATCTTTTTGGACTCAGGCTGTAAAATCCTGGGCGTGGAGGTGTTTTTACAACCCCCTCTTTCTCCCCCCTCCCCACCATGGCTGTGGCTGGGGCCAGCACGGAGGAGTGTCCCCATGGGGAGCTGGCCCTCGGCTCTTGGCCGAGGCTCATCTGGCATCGCTGCATGTGAGTAGTCGCCTTGTCAAGGAGCTGGAGCGTCTCCAACCTGATGTTTTTCATTTCGTTGTCAGCTCCTTGCCAGCATCCGGCCTCATTGGCTCTCCAGCAGTGGCTGACTGCAGGGGGGGATCGTCCATTGGGGTGGGAGAGACCAGACAGAGTGGGTGTGGTGGTATCATCCTGACTTGTGCTGAGCACCTTCCAACCTAGGCCACCCCACCAATTGGTTTTCTCCCTATCTGTCCTTTTTTTAAATTGTTTTCACAGAAAAACAGCCAGAACAGGGTCTGGGGGATGAGTTGTGGGTTCTGGGTGGTCCCAGAGCACCTCTACCACCACCAAGGCTGTACATAGCTCTTGGTATGGTGCACACGTGGTGGGACTGAGATGTACTGGAGCCCAAGGTCATTGCACACGTGTTACACCACACATGTGGTCACCTTTGGGTGATCCTGGCTGCTCTTCCCAGCATCAAACGCCAACGATGGCATCAACTCCACATCATCATGGATTTGGTGACCTGGTGGACCCCCACAGGGGTTGTGCCAGCCCCCCACATTGGGAACACACCTACACTCCCCAGCACAGAACCCAGCTCCTCATCTTCATCCAAACCAGCAGCCTGGCTAAGCACCCGCATCTCCTACCTCATTAACGTCAAGGACGATTGATGGGGCTTTGGTATCGCCCCAAATGCCTTGACCTTGGAGAACTGGCCATTTCACATGGATTTAAGGGATAAAACAACACTTGGGTATTGGCTGGGCCCGGGCTGCCTTATCGCTGCTGCAGGCTGTAGTGTTTGGGGCTATTACAGTAGCATACTGTACCGCCATCGCTTTATAAGGATGGATGGTTAGATAGAGATAATAAAGCCCAAGAGCATTAAATCTCCGCGAGACAACGGCCACGCTGCCTCATCCACCGGGCTGAAAAGGCTATATATGTTTTTCATAATTTGTAATTACTTTTTTACAGTTCTCTCCCATAACTCTGTCCATCAGCCGGGTCAGAATATACAGTGGGAGTGGGAGGGGGAAGCCATAAAACCCAGGAAAACAAACTGTTTGTCTTCGGGGAGATTAACGCACGGTTAAGAGACCCATTTTAACACCCTCTCCATGCCACCAGCCAATTAGCAGATATAATGGGCTCCCCTTGATATTTGAGTTTTATTTTATTTCGCAACGCGCTTAATTGTGAGCACATGATGCTTAATTGGCGGCGGCGTCATCTCCGAGGTACGCAGGTTATGCAAGGGAGAAAGAGGTTTTGGGGTTAATCCTGAGAGGATTGGGCAAAGGGAGTTTTCTTGCTGAAATTCAGCTGCTGTTGGGGGAAAAAAAAAAGGTGCCCTGGGTGGAAAGAAGAGGATGTTGAATGGTAGATGGGGTCATGGTAAGTGGTGAGGGGCTGTGTGGATTCTCTGGTGTCTACAGAGGGTGGAGGATCTTTCTTCTGGGGATCTTTCTTCTGGGGATCTTTCTTTTGGGGATCTTTCTTCTAGGGATCTTTCTTTTGGGGATCTTTCTTCTGGGGATCTTTCTTTTGAGGATCTTTCTTCTGGGTTTCTTTCTTCTGGGGATCTTCCTTTTTGGGATCTTTCTTTTTTGGGATCTTTCTTTCTGGGGATCTTTCTTCTGGGGATCTTTCTTTTGAGGATCTTTCTTCTGGGGTTCTTTCTTCTGGGGATCTTCCTTTTTGGGATCTTTCTTTTTGGGGATCTTTCTTTTTGGGGATCTTATGGGGATCTTTCTTTTTTTGGGATCTTTCTTTTCGGGATCCTTCTTTTGGGGATCATTCTTCTAGGGATCTTTCTTCTGGGAATCTTTCTTTTGGGGACCTTTCTTTGCCAGTTCAATGAAATTGGGCAGATCTGAGCATCGCTCCCTAATCCACTTGGTATTTGCCTCCATGTCCACAGTTATTAGGTGAAACATGCTCACACACAGAGAACAATCACATAAATAGCCACATTCTACCCCTTCACCTTTTTCTACTTTAAACTAAATGACGTTGGTGACATCTCTTTAAAAGAAAAACCCCAACAACCCCTCAGCTCTCCTGCCCTTCCTTCTGCTCCTTGAGAATACCTTAAAAAAAAAATTGCAACTGGTTTCCAAACATCCCATTCATGGGAGCTGGAAAGGGGCCACGTTTGGCTCCAACGGAGCCGTGTCTTTTCTTGGCTGCAGCCGGAGAGATCTGGGGCAAAATATCATGTGTTTCATTTCTCTGCTGGCTGGAAGGGATGCTGTGATGGAGGGATGGGGGTAGGGAACGGCTTTGCCCCGAGAGAGGAAGCTGAAACCCATAACTCCTCATGAAAGAGATATTTTTGGAAAGTTTGTCTCAGCTGGTGGTGCTGGAATGCGGCTCCTCACGGCGAGTGACAAGGAGGAATTATGCCGGGACAGAAAATGGCCTTTCTTCACCCTCCTGCCCAGCTCACACCAGGGCTGACACCCAATTTTATTTGGATCTTTTTTTTTTCCTTAGGAGAGAAACAGCTGCTGGCCCAGCCCCTTCACATCCCTGCGGCTGGAGACAGCATCGTCCTTCCCAGATGTCCCATCCCATGTTGTCCTCATCCCCAGCCCCACATCCCTTTGCTGGCCATGGAGGACCACTCTCTTCAGCCCCCAACAGAACTTTCCCACTCCCTCCCAGGGGCTTTTTGCTATTAATTTCTTTCTTTGCTTTAGGTTAATCTATCTGAGCAGGAAAGCAGTCCCTGAAGCCAGGACTCATCCAGGTTTCTCTCAAAAAATCAAAGCTGTTTGGTGGCAGGGGATGGCTCCCTGGAGAAACCCCAACCCTGAGCTGCCCCGGACCCCCCATCCATGCTGGGAGGATTGGGGTAGAGACAAACATGCAAGAAAGATCCTTGGGGGGTGCTGTGGTCCTTGAGCACCCCCAGAGCCTGTGGGTTTGGGGTCCTGACTTGTTTCTACCCCCCCCTGCAAGATGTAAGGACAGAATTTGGCCAGTGTGAACCACCTGGAGCAGGGCTGGAGGGAGGTGATCCTTCATGGGGGTTATCCCTGCAGGGTGGGGGACATGGGGTTTGTAGAAAAGGGGGGAAAAATGCCTATGGGAAGTGAAGAGGGGAAAAATATCAGGGTGTGGGGGAGAAATTAGGAAAATGAAAGCAACTGATGACTAAATTGCCTGAACTAAACTTCTGCAGAGTGTTACGGACACGGCGCTGCCTTCAAACCAGACACGCTGCTCCAGCTGCCCCGGTTGTGTGAGCCCTCCTCGCCCTCCTGCTCGGCTCTACTGAAAGCTGCAGCTTTTATAAATAGCAGCTGAGAGGTCCTGGATGGGAATTTGCCTGACTTAACAGTCCTCTATTTAGAGCAAGTTTTGGCAGCTTCTGCAAAGAGTGAATCGAGCGGGAGCCGGCATCCCGGAGGACCTGATCACAGTGGTGGGAGATAAGGGTCTGGGGCAGGGGAGTCAGGTTGAGTTTCCACCTCAGGAGCTCTGTGGCACCTCTGGCTCAGTGTCATTGTCTTCAATGTCAGGAGGTCCCTGCAGAGTAATGAGAAAAGGTGTGTTTTGGGTTGGCTCTCCTCCCCCTTCGCTACCACTGGGGAATCAGGGGGCTGCAGATCAAATGACCACCTTGATGTCTCTTGAGACTCACCCCAGACTGCAACAAGGACTGGTGGCAGGTGAAATCCCACCCCAACCTCTCCACCCTCTGGTCCATCTGGATGGATCATAGACTCCTCATTCACAGCATGGTCCCCAGCAGCCCCCGTGCACCCACCCTTGCCGACATGAGAAACGCCACCTGCATCCCACCAGGATTTCGGGAGCGCAGCAGCCGACAGGCGTCCCTGCCACAGCACATAGCAGTCCAAACCCCCTGCAGAGGTAGGGATGCTTGGTGGCCAAGCAGCCTCAGGATGAGCCAAGAAACTGTTTATATCCAGCAACCCAAAATCTGGCAACGGCTCCGTCTGCGCAAAACTTCGCTTGGCTACCAGGCTGTTTTCCATCCTCGGGTTATTTCTCCAGCTCGGTTCATGTTTATAGTGGATTAACCTGCTGTGAGAAGCCTAGGTATTATTTATGGCTAATTATTGGCATTTGGCTGGCTGGGAGGATTGCAGGAATATGATACCACGGTGCTTACACGGCTTGTTCCAAAGCGCGTTCGGCTCCTCTGTCTGAGTGTGCGTGTTTATGATGCCAGCTCACGTTATTTTCATTACCCCCTTTCCACTAATAAACTTTCGGTTGAACCAGACTTGAGAAGAGAAAAAAAAAAAAAAAAAAAAGAAAAATCCTTTGCAGAAGATGTTTTGGTGGCTTTCCAAAGAGCCATTGTCAAGAAATCAAGGGCGCAGCCCTTACTCTGGGATGGAAGGAGTTCAGCTGCGGTGGATTCACCGCATTTGCATCATATTAACTCCGGCTGCTGGCTGCCAAGCGCCTCGTTCTTTGCATCTGAAAATAATAAGGCTGCAGGAATAATAGTCCTAAAGTGAATTTTTCAAAGCATCTTTTAAAAATACCAAGGCCAGGCTTGTGTTTACACTCAAGGCTTTCTGCGCCGTCGGGAGACGCTGCCGGCTTCAAAGGCAGGAAGAGAAAATGTCTTCGGGTCAGAGCTCAACCTGGAGAGTTTGTGGGAAGGAGATGAACAAGAGGTGATGTCCCTGTAGATCCCATCCCTGGGAGGAGATGAAGGGGTTAAATGCAAAAGCGCTAACAGCTCGGGGAATCTGGAGTGGTTTTACCAACCAGTAGTCAAATACTATTCCAGGGTGGCATCAGCTTCTTCTGCCAGGTTGGGTGGAGAACCCATCCCGTTTGGCCAGGAGACCAACAAAAAGGTGATTCAGGCCTTGGGCCAGCAGCAAGTCAACACTGGGCAGCTCCAACACAGCTGCCTCCACCCAAAATCCCCACATTCTCCTACAAAACACAGAGAGATGCCCCAGAAGAGGTGTCCTGTCAACACAACCTTGGCATGATCCAAGGGGAAAAGGCAGGAGCAGAGAGCAGCCAAGGGACATGAGGTCCAGCAAAGGTATCATTCTCATCTGGATGGAGCAGGATGTGTCCCATGGCTGTCAGGGATGAAGGTGTCACAGCAGCAACGCGTCTCCCAAACTATTTTTAACCACTCCAAGTTTAAAACCAAGCCTAAAGACCCCGACTGAGTGGCAAAGCCCTTTGTGTGATGCTCAACTCCCAGCCCTGAAGCACCTCCAGACCCAAGCTCCCTGGAAAAGCTTCTCTGCTCCGCGGATGGACGCGAAGGGTGTGTTTAAAAAAAAAAAAGAAAAAAAGCAGGTTTTTAACAGATATAATTATCCTGCTGTAAGCTCTGGTAGTTCCTCAAGCTCCAATTCCCTGGAGCATCATAACATTGAACCCTGAAAAACTTTTCAGGTAATGTCCTTCCATGGTGGCCACCAAGCCAAGGTATTTTGGAGGTCCATCACTTCCACATGGTACACCCAAGAGACATCCCTCAGCTTGCTGGGTTGCATCCATCAGGAGATGATGCTGGACTGTTCTTTCCAGGTTATCCCACATATACCTGCATCGCTTGCCCAGAGATCTTTGGGATGCTTTCCCGAGTGAAGAGCACCCTGATGACTTCCTAGGCCATGCTCGTCTCTGGCTGAAGCCACTTTCTGTTTTGAAGCCACTTTTTGTTCTCCACACATCAGCACAACTAAATACTTTATTGCTGCACCTGGCTGGGCAGTTTTTATTTATTTCTTCAAAATCTTAAATAAACCTGTTTTTTAAAAGTACCTCTGGAATAAGGGAAATGTATTATTATGGTAATTGTCTTGTGCTAATTATACTTATTACTATAATAACCGTTTTGTTGTCACACAAATAAAGTGGATTACATCATTTGTAAGAGCCAGAGGCAAGCGATGGCTCTGGAGCAGCAAGCAGGCAAGTTATGTGGGTTTTCTCCTTGGGGTTGGGTGAGATGGTGCCCAGCAAAGGCACCTCCAGTTTGGGATCCACCATGGAGCTGGTGGATCCGATCCATGGAGAGGATGTTGCCTCTGCAGCTGGAAATCTGTTTGTAGGGAGGTTGAGAGGTGGGTGACACAGGTAAGATGAGAGGTGAGCAGTGAAGGGGAGAGGGAAAGAGCTGTCATTCCGCTGACATTGCCTTTCCATCGGCCTCGGTCGCCTCCCCCATCCGTGGAAGGATTTTGGGTGCTCTCAGGGATGCAATTGCAAAAGTAGCTTCTACCTAATCCGCCCTGCGGTCGCTCGAGTAGGGGATGAAGGAGATGCCACCTCTCCCCGCTGCACGCTGTGCTCGGACGCTCAGGATTTGGCAACCCACAGCTGCTTGGGAAAATCCCAGACAGGGTGCAGGGGCTGTGGGTCCTTTCTCCTGCTCGGCACCTTTCCTCATCCACGGGCAAGAGCTGTGAAAGCCTCGACATGTTGCAGCAAGCTGGCTGTGCCTGCATTACCTACGTGACCGCTTCAGGAGGATGCCGACGGCTGAACCCAGCCGTGCCCGCGTGTGCCATCCTGCCAACCGCGGGTAACCTTGTGTAGATCCAGGCATGGAGGTTGGTGGCCCTGCCTCTGGCATGGGGGTTGGAGCTCTGTGATCCTTGGAGTCCCTTTCCGCCCAGCCCAGTCTATGATTCTATGATTCTATCATTTGGGTCTTGCGTGGTTTTGGGGGTGAGTTTCACCCTGCTACCTTCAACCAGCAGCCTTCACCTCCACCCCACATCCATCCATCCATCCATCCATCCATCCATCCATCCATCCATCCATCCATCCATCCATCCATCCCCAAACCCACATCATCCCCCCCTTTCGTTTCATCCTTCCAGCTTCACCATCTACATAAAAAAACCCCAACATCCAGCTCCTCATTTTCCAGGAGATTCAGCAAAAGCAGGTGTTTTGCCTCTCTTTTTTTTATGTGTGTGTGTGCGCACGTGTGTGTGTGTGTGTCTCTCTCGCCTCCTCTCTCTCACTGATGGGCCCCTGGAGCTTATTTTACACGAAAGCAACACAGGTTGATGTATTTTTAAATGGCTTGATTTTATCACCCTGCTTAATGATTTGTCGCGTTATTTATTAGACAGTGTGATATCCAGAGGGATTCATCGCATTAACGTATAAATAATGTGGCAAATAGTTCAATAGAGCCATAAAAAAGGGGATTTAGAAATAAATTGACCTATGTTTGCTACATGTAAACGAAGGTGGTGAATGATAATGTGTGTCATGCCCTTAAGCGTGAAAAATGGGGGCCAAGAATAAATCAGAAAGTTTCTTTAGTGGGTTAAACTGCAAAGGGGAGAAAGAAAAATATCCCAAACTCTTGGGGGTTTTACTCATCTTGTGTCCCCTGCTCCAGCCATGGTGCTGTTGGGATGTGACCACTCATCTCCCACGGGTTCAGAGATGCTGCTCAACGTCTTGCTGCGAGGGCACACGGAGCTCAGTCCCCACCGGGAGCTCCGTAGGATCCAGTGCAGAGCTGAAATGTGCTCTCACCTATGCAATAAATAAGCCCCCATGTCCTTATCGACACCCTGCAATGCTGATTAAAGCAATAACCCAACCGCCCCGCGCTCCCACGCTGAGTTACGAGTTCACAATATCGCCTGATGTTGGGCAATAATTATTTTTTAATAGGTTTGCCCATCTCCTGAAAAAAATAAAAATAAGATAAAATAAAATAATATAAAATAAAATAAACCCCCTTCCACCACAGCTGAGCTTTTCCTTCAGCTCTGGGGGCCGAATCTAGCACCGGTGTAATCTGAAATCCCGCGGATCTAACAGGCCACCGGCCCCAACCCACGCCCGGCTTTGGCACGGTTGCCTGCCAGAACGATATCTGATCTTGGTGTCGGTGCCAAATGATTTTATTCTGCAGCTGTAAGACAGATCACTATTTATTTTTTGGTCTCTTTTACAACGTGCTAGGGTTTAATTATTTAACACCACGGGGGTAGGCGAGATGACACAGTTGCGAGGGAGAGCGCGCCAAGCCAATTGATGGATGGGCTGGATGAAGGATGGATTGTGGTGCCAAGCAGAGAAGGGAAAAGGGAATTTTCCCTACTGGCGTCACGAGGTTTCATCAGGAGAGCGGGGGAGGAAGATGTGGGTACCCCCAGGTGGGTGTCAACCTCCCCGGCCCTCCCCAGAAGCGGTTGGTTGTTGGCACCAGCCTGACTTGGAGCACGTGTGGGTGTTGGAGCTCCCTGCTTCGAACCGTTGAGGGTCACAAACTCCACGTTTGGATTCTAAAGTTCCACAAAACTGAAAAATGGGGAAAAAAAACCCCAAAAACCCCATGGAAATTCCACACCAGGAGCCTCCAGCGCAGCCCCAGCATCCCAGGGTTGCCAGAGCCAGGCTCTTCTGTTTTGCCCCATATTGGCTGCAAAACCAGAGCTCCAGCTCCCTCCTCCCTTGCCAACATGTCAGGATCCAAGGCTATGAGCTGGTGAGTCAAAGTCATCTCCTCCTCCTCTTTGCATGCACAGAGCCAGTGGCCCTCAGAGCTGTGGGCTGCGAACATTCCCTGGACTCTAGCTTAAGTGCCTCAGTTTCCCCTGCTCCAGCTCACAAACTCACTGTTGGAGGGCACGAGGAAGCTGATGGATAAGAAGAGATTAATGTTATCCTTCAGAGGAGCTTAAAAGTTGGGCAACCCAGTTTTCTCCCTTTTTTTTTGCCTTGGAGCAGCCTCACAGGGCAGATATCGTGTCCCAACCACGTCCGTGGGTCCTGTCGGCGCCACCCCCAGCAGCAAATCCCTTCCTCCCCCAGCATCTCAGGTTCCTTCACGATGTATTTATTAACCTTGTGCATGGGATGGGTTTTCCAGCAGGTAAATACATCCACTAAGCAAATAATTCTTTCCTTTCCCCCCCCCTTCCTGGCTGCCTCCGGCTCCATCCAGCTCTCAGAGAAAAACAACCCTCAACGGCCAAACCTTCCCAAAACCTGGAATCAGCTCGGAGATCCCTTCCCGGAGAGAGGGTACAGGATCTCCCAGTTTCCTTCATGAGGAATAAACGCTCATTTTAGTAGCCAATTTGATTCACTTTTCAAGGAACAGGTTTTCATGCTTTGTGCATTTATTTCCTAATTTTATTATGCCATTTAATTAGATCATGCACATTGGTTTTATTGTTAAAACATGTCCTTGTTTTCTTTATAACTGGATTTCATGGCACTACAGGGACATTTAGGAAAATATCACATTCCAGCATCGACCATCGAAATCAGACCTAGATCTGAACGGAGCTGCCGGGTCGTAAATCTAATCACAGATGGAAAAAGCGGAATATTATTCACAGCATGCAGAGCACCAGCGGTTCCAGGAAGGGACACGCACCCCCACACACACACACCTCCCTTCCTACCCTGAGCCTTTAAATTACAGCCCGTGGAGGGACGAAGCAGAGTAGCAGCTCCCTTGGATGGACACTGAGAAGTTATTTGCAGGATTGCTTTTTATGGGCTGACAACGGTCGGGGCTGGTCCCCTGAGATGCCCAGTTTCACGGCACTGTGGATGCTACCGGCCTCGGCCTCTCCCCACATCCACTGCTCCCCAAAAGTTTTCCTCCTTGGAGGTGCTCTCCTACTGAGGAGCCGTTTCCCACGTCCCTTGCAAAAGCCATGTGCGACCCAACCGGGTTGGATTAACGCGGTTTTTAAGGGGAGTTTGGGAGGAAGGGAGACTTTTTCTCGCCGTGGGTCGGAGCAGATGGCTGGAAGAAATGAGGAATGGTTCTGGGAACTTCCCTGGGGATGCCTGAGAAAAGGGGAAGGGGAGTGGGGAGAAAGAGAAATCCACACAACTTAAGACACTCGATCAGATGTTTGGAGGCTGGCTACAGGAAACTGAGACCCTGGGGCTTTATCTCTGAGTTCCTGAGGGCTGGGGGCTAGCAGGGGACTGAAAGGGAGACGGCTGCAAGCAGAAATCAATTAGTGCTGGGGAGAACTTGAGCTGGTTCAGACGGATCTGTTTGGAGAAGGCACGCAGTGAGCTGGGCTGGGCTGAGCTGCAAATCATCGCCACGCCGAGAATGCACCGGCAGGTCCTCGCTGGGCTGGGGCTCGGCAGCCCCGCGGCTGTAATTCATGGCAGAGCAGGAATCCTGGTCCCATCCTGTTTCTACTCTTGGCTGTGGACTGTGTGATGGAGGGGCTGTGACCTCAGCACGCTCTCCCGTTGGGCACCTGAAGGTCTGGTTGATGGGTGTGATTTGGGGTGGTGTCCTTTGGGTGGGATGTGGAGGATGAAACCAACCCTGGTCTCATGTCTGAATGAGGAGTGAGAGTGGCTTTGGGGTGATCACTGGGTGCCACTAGAGTTCATCTGCTTCTTTTCCTTCTTCCCAGCTGCTGTCACCCAAGGAGACCCAAAGAAAACACAAGGGCAACCAACGCTGGTGGACCAGCAGAACAAAAGACCTCTAGCAGATGCTGGAGGGATCTGAAGGGGAAGAAGACCCTGTGGAGGGAACTGATCCTTGGGGAAACACCTGGAGGAGACCACTTCCCCCTCAGAAATCGGATGTGGTCTTCAAGAGAGGGGATTCATGCCACATTCTGGCACAACAACACACGGGTCCATCTGCAGGGCCACGCAAAGGTCTCTTTGCTCAGTCCAGCTCCATCCTTGTGTCTTTTGCCTCTTAAAGCTGAGCCTTGGCGCAGACATCACACACGGTGTCGGCACCTCCAGACAAGGCACTTGATCCTCCCTAATAATCTTCATCCCATGCAATACCCAGACAGGGGATATCAATGTACACACCCCCCCGACATTGTCCCTGCTGTCACAGCCTTGCCCTCACTGTGGCTGCTGTATCATGCCAAGAACAGGCAGCTCCCAGCACACACCAGCCCAGGGGAGCAGCCCCCTCATCCTTCAGCATCTGCCCAGCAGCGGCTTTTACAGCCTGGTGTAAACCCAGCGGCTCAGGACGTGTCAGCCCTGATTTATACCAGCATAAACGGCTAAAAAATAAAAAAAACCTAAAAAAAAACCCCACTGAGGCACAGGTACTGAGCTCCGTTACGCCGTCAGCGGGCTGAAGGCACCCTCAGCAGCACCAGTTCAGCTCCAGCCAGGCTGAATTTGGCCCGACTTGTTTAAAATTCCTTTCTCTGCACACGAAACCATTTTCTGCGAAGTTTAGCCTTGGGGAGATTTATTTCCTTGTTAGCTCAAGATTTTCCTATTAGCCCATCTCAAAGAAACATGGCTGCATTTTCTCCAGCGCACCAGCTGTTGTGCGAGATGCAGGTACATATTACAGCCGTCATTAAACGGGCTGTCATTCCTAGCTTTCTAATTACCGCATGAATAGAGAGTAGCACGAACAGAGCGGCCGATTGTTCCACTGCCACTTCCAAGGGGAATCAAGAAACGGAAGACGCAGCCATCATGCTTGGGGTTTTTGCCCTTTTCCAAACCGAATCGATGAGGAAATCTGGGTGGGATTTAGCTGCGAGTGTAACGCCATGCCTTGTTTTTTGAGGGTGGTTTTGCAACAAGGAATAACCCCCGGTGTGTTGCCAGTCTCCCCTCTCCCCTCTCCTCCTTTGGTTGGCTTTAAACATGTAATTTAGCAAAGCAGCCCAACCTAAAATGAGCGAGGACAAACATATGGCAAAGTAGATGCAGGGAATATTCCAATAAGCAGTAATATACTGCGAAGATGTGTCCTGGTTGCAGTCAGCAGGGTTGTTTGGGAAGGAGGGGGCGCGGGTGTTGCAGTAATAGCTCCCTCCTTTGTTGCAGGAAGTCATGGTTGAGTTTTGCAGAGGAATGATCTTTTCCATGCAAAGAAAAAAATCAAATAAAAATAATAAATACATATCAGCGTCGCTGTGCCGGGGTCACAAAGAGCCCATCGGCGAGCGGGAGCGTGTTCAGCATCCAGACGCCTTTGATTTGCAGCACCTATTACTGCTGGGTTATAGACTGGGAAAGGAATCAAAAATAAAACCACCACAAAAGATGGCACAAAGGTACCAAGGGCTGGTCCTGGGAAAGGGGGAGGTGAAACTCTCCTCAAAACGTGATCCAAAAATGATCTCCACGTTGGGTGATGGCGTGGGAGAGATGCTGGCAGCTATCTGACCCTTTCGGTATCGCTTTCAGGAAGGTCTGGAGGAAGATGTTGCTTGGACAGGGGTTGGATTTCAGCTTTGCTGAACCATTTGCTGCTTGGAGATGTCCTAGGAGGTCCTATATCATGGAGGTGCCACCTCTGCATCAGCCAAGGGGATTTAATTTGTCTAAGGGAGGTTGGGCACATGGCATGGCCGGACGTGGAGGTTAGATACCAAAGTGCACTCTGCTCTCCCCAAGGGCGTGAAACTTGTGAGGCAGGAATACTTTGGGGGTTGCTACCTAACACAACCCATGATACCTTCTAAAGGGGCAATTTTCCCTGTGAAAGGCAAAGGGTGACCTGCAGCATCCCCAGCATGCTGAGGGTTTTGGATCCAAGAGATGGCCAAGTTTAGGGGTGAAGGAAAGCCAAGCAAGAAGACTTCTGCAAAAGCACATCTGGTCTCTTCCTCCCTCACATGGGAGAGAGAATTTGGACCCTATGGGGACATGCTGAGGCCCATGACGGGGCTGCAGCCGGGCACTTCTCTAAGCGAGGACCCCCAGCAGGATGGCAAACATCTGGAGATACAGCGGCCGTTGGGATGGATTCAGGAAAGCCGAGAGCCCGACCTCTGCCGAAAGAGTGAGGTCGCAAACCCTCCGCTCTCAGGCTGCTCAGGTTTTATAGACTGACTCCATCCCCTTCCCACTGCTCCCGAAATCCAGCAGCATTCTTGGGATTAACCATTTCCAGACATCCCTGCCTGCAGCTCAGGAGGGGAAAGCACAGCACCAGCTGGTGGCCTCGGCTGGAAGTCGGGCAGATCTGGAGGAGAACAGGGGTTTTGGGGAAGGCTGTCACGGGAGAAGCGGTGTTGCAACCTCAAAGGGAGATGCCGAGGGCTTTTCTTGAGGACGCATCTTGGGCACCCCTAGATGAAACGGGGCGCTCTGGGATGCAGGTAGGAAACACTCCACACCTTTTGCCCTTCAGCAACCCCCTCCCCATCACCTGCCCTCAGCCCTTTCTTTAAAGTTTCATCCACCTTCAGCCCTATGGTTTATCCTCATGCAGCTCAGCCATGAACCCCCAAACCCAGCGCCTCCTGCTATCGCACCCCGGCTTCAAGACATGGGCACAACACCACCACCAAAAAATACATAAAGTGGATGTTTTCTTCCCTCCCCTCTTTGTTTCTCACCCGCTCCATCTGCCTGACTCCCCACCTGAAGGCAGCGCGGTCCTCAGTGGCATCTCAACGCGTTACCATGGCAACTATAATATCACGACCTGAGGATGATGGCTTGGAGTGGGAAGGGAACAGCAGGAACCGGTTTCCATGCAAATATCCGTTGCAATAAAAGGCCAATAAATAAACAAGCAAAGGAACCGGGGAGATGGGGGGGAAGAAATGAGGGGGCTGGAGTATAAAATTCAAATAAAAAAGGGGGATGTCTGCTCGCTGCTGAAGAGCTCGTTACCTGGGGCTTGGCATGGAAATGAGCTTGGTTTTAATTGTAGCTTCATGAGACTGTTGGCAGAGCGGTGACACAGGGCAGGGGTTAAGGAGAGCCCCCATGGCTGGATTGGCTCAAAAGGGTAATTAGTGCTAGGCCTTAATGAGCACAAGGCTGTATGGGGCAGGGAGGTGGAGGGAGGGATTTTGGGTGGCTTCACTGACCAAAAAACCCCAATTTTTTCCCAAAAAAGAAGAATTTGCAGAGACCCACTGGGGTTTTATATACCCCTGGAGGGGGCAGCACGGGATTGGCTTGGAACACAGGTGGTAGCATGGGATTGGCTGGCAGCAGAGCTAGGTGGCAGCATGGGATTGGCTGGCATCAGAGCTAGGTGGCAGCATTGGATTGGTTGGAAGTAGAGCTTAGTAGCAGCATGAGATTGGTCAGGAATACAGATGGTGGTTGGGGATTGGCTGAGAAGGTGGGTGCAGCCAAGTGGAGTGGCCCATGGGCAGCAGGACCAGGGTAGGATCCGGCCCCATGGAGGATGCAGCAAGGGGGATGGAATGGATGCTCTGTGGGAAGGGGGGAGCTAGGGTGGGGTGCAGCTCCTGGAGCAAGATGCAGCCCCTCCCAGGGGAACACTGTGTGCCAGGAGATGCTGTGTGCCAGCTGGTTTGCAAACTCCCCCCCTGTCTGGATGGGTGACCCCCTCCTCTGAGCCCTCCAGATCCACTGGGATGGGGACAAAAACAGGGCCCACAAACTCATCACATTAAGGCAACATGGGAAACATCCCCTCAGAAACTCAGCACCCACACCTTTGGGATACTCCAAACCCTCATGTTTCTGACCCCGCCACAGCATGGAGCCACCCTGCCCGGCTGCAGCCGCTCCGGCAGGGATTAACCCAGCTCCAGCATGTGTGAGCTTGCAGCATCCCTCCCGACACCGAGCCCTGGCTCCGCTTAATAACCCAGGAGCCCTCACGTAGTATATCGTGCGAGAAGCTCCCAGCCGTGGGCTGCAGAGGAAAGGGAGGAATGTGAAATGCGGCGGCGGTGAGGGGTGAGGTTGGCCTTGAGCAAGTGATGGCCCTGTGCCTCAGTTTCCCTGCCCATAGCGCCAGGACAACAGTGTTGATGACTTCTTCTGAGGGTAGAATGTCTTCTGAGGGCTTGTTGTATCCATACCTGTCCTTGGCATCTCAGTGTTGTTGTAACTGTGTTCCCATGGGGGTTTTGTTGGCCTAATTATAGTTTGCGTAAGCACCTGCACATAGAACCCAAATATCTGCACCCAAACCCCACCTGAACACCTGGATTCACCAAAACCAGGAGGTCCAAGAGAAAAAGAAATGAAAAAGAAAAGAAATGCAGGAGGAACGGAGTGTTTTGGGGGAGAATGGAGCCTTTTTGGGCCAATGCAATTTGCACACATTGCTGGTCGTGTTTGGATGAAGAAAGGTCAAAGCATAACCCCCTTCTGGTGTTTCTTCAGCTTCTCTTGGTGCTGGGAGGCCACGGATGCCACACACTACCAGGTACCCAGAAGCCACAGTGATAGGTGCCCATCAAAATGCAGCAGTGCCTCCTCAATGGGGCTGTATCCTGCCACAGCCACCCAGCGCAGCCTGAGTCAACCGCGTAGTGAGGCCTGGCCTGTTCTCTGTGCCAGGGTCCGTCCTTGGTGGTGGTATAGCTGAGCTGGGCTGCTGCCTGCTTGCAGTTACAGGCTCCAATGATGGGCGGGTGGTGGACCAAGTCACCAAGGATCATCCACAGTCTGGGGATTTCCTAAACCCCAGATGATATCTGCCCCTGCGGGTGAAAGTCCTGCACGGACGCTCACTCATGCATTTGCCCCGTGGGGTTTGATCCCGAATTAGCATTGCTCCTGGCCCCATCTGCCCTTTCTGGTCTTGCAGTTACTGAGCAGCAACATCTGGGGTGCTGCCACCCCACTATTTTGATCACAGGGACCTCCTCTGCCGCCACAGAAGGTGCCGAGGACCTGGCCTCTGCCCTTCCTCCCCCTGGACTGTGTTTGTTTCCAAACCTCTAATTCTCTAATTTTCCTTTTAAAAAAACCATTAGGGTTATACAACCACATTAAATGTCTCCTGACGGACAAGAAAGGACACGAATCCAACCTTTCATCATTCCCACCCCCAAATAAATCCAGACAAGGTTCCTTTGTAGCAGCTAAGCTGAGACACCTTAACATTTCCCTGCTAGCAAGCTCCAAGTTTCTTTACTCACCATATATTTCCCCTGACAGTTTGTACAGATACTTAAGACACCATATAATTATCATCACAGCTAAAAGGCAAGGGCTGATTTATTTGTGACAAGCACCACCTTTCCACGATGACGCCATTGACACTTACACCAAGGGTTTTTTTGGCGTGGGGAGGTGTGGAGAAGAAGGAGCCAGGCTGCTTTCTCCTCCCTTCTTTTTTTTTTTTTCCCCTCTTTTTCTTTTTCTATACTCATCCTTTTTTCCCTGCGGGCTCTTTGCTGTGAGACACCAAGCACCCCATCCCAGGATCGTCCCCACCATCCTCAAGCCCCCAAGGCTCTCATGATTTCATGGCTTGGGCCAACAAAGGTCTCTCCGTCTGCACTTCTTTGACTCTTGGCGTGTGAACAATGCATGCACTTATCTCAGTACTTATTTAGTGCCCAGCTCCACACCCTGAAATTGCCTGATTATAGCTTTCGGAGCCTGTGTGATGCATTGGGTTAGGCAAACAGATGTGCCAAGGAGTCTTGTTGAAAACCCACATCCAGGCAGCAGCTTTCAGCTCTCCAGGTTGTTCCCTTTCTTTTTTTTTTCCCCTTCTTTTTTTTTTTTTTAATTCCCTTTCCCCTCCTCTCCCTCCCCCTTTTCCTTTCAGAAGCAGCTCTAATAATTGCCTTCATATTGCTCTCAGCGAGGGAAGGGCTGGGGAGAAACACTCAATGTTTCAGCCATTTGCCAGTAATTTTCTCTCCAAGCAATGGGCCCCTCCATAGCCAAGAACTCATGACTCTTTTGCCTGGTTGTCTCCTTGCCTAGAACAAACCCACCCCCTTGCCTCCTCCCCACCTCCTCCGCCAACCCAACCGCCAAGACGTCTCCTCTCAACTCGTGACCTCTTTGGGTGCACGTCTCTGCATGGCAGGAGCTGCAGGGGGGAAGGCAAGCAAGGCTGGGCTTTGTAGGTGCCAAGGGTGACCTTCTCCAACCCAGAGAATCATAGAATCCCAACCTGGTCTGGGTTGGAAGGGACCCCCAAGAATCACAGAGCTCCAACCCCCTGCCACAGGCAGGGCCACCAACCTCCAGGCATGGAGCTACACAAGGTTGCCCAGGGCCTCATCCAACCTGGCCTTGGACACCCCCAGGGATGGGGGCACCCACCCCCTCTCTGGGCAGCCTGTTCCAGCCCCTCACCACTCTCTCTTTAAAAAACTCCTCACTAATATCTAATTTAAACCTCCCCTTCATCTACCTCTCCAGGGCATTTCCCCCCACCCCTGCTGAAAGGGATTGAAGGGAGAAGGAAACGTGTTGGTCCTGGGATGGAGGTCAGATGTTTCACACCAGCTTTGTGGCATGAATTTGTCCAGTCTTCTTTTGGAGCCAGTGGAGAGAAATGGGTACCTTGTAAGGATCATCTAAGATAACAAAATCAGGATGGAAGAAGAGTTTTTCTTGGAAGTACCAGTCCCTCTGTTGAGTAAAAAGGCTTTGTTAATAGACAAGATAAAATCTTGCCCAAGAGGACAAGTAATCTACCTTTCTGTGTCTTGTCATTGTTGAGATGGAGAGCAAGATGCTGCTGTGATAGTTGAGAAGCACATAGTGCCCTGCATGGCTGATTTTGGAAGCCTGATATGTCAGGCTCACATGTGGACACCTTCCCTGTGGTCTTCTAGGATTATATGAGATGAGTGTTCAAGGACTCAATTGCGTTGCCCACACAAATGTGTTTGGAGTTTTCAGATGCATTAGGGTATCTGAGACATCTCATAGAGCAGGTCTTGTGTAGATCACCCACAACTTGTGCCATTCAGGGCTCCTTGGGTTGGCCCATGGGCAACAACATGAAGTGACCCCACCTCAACAACTTAGACGTCTGCCCACCCATGCATGACCCAGACCCATTCCCACCCCTGCCCTGGTCTCTGCCCAGGGAACACTGAACTCTACTCTTAGAACATGAGGATGGCCATGGATGGATGGTCCCCACCCATCATCCTCCTCCTCTCCTTTCATGGCCACGGTGAGCAATGCCGCTGTTTCCAAAACTAATTTCTCCCTGAGGAGCCATAGCTTTCTTCCCTGCCTCTGCCACACTGATCCTAACCCTGCCTGCCCTTGCCCACTCTCACGTGCAACGACGGGCTCAGACTAGCTCCTCTCCCAGCAGCAGCTACAGCGGCTTTCTGAGTCACCCCGACCTTCCCGCGTGCCCCAGAGAAGACGGGATTGCACCCGCTCAGCTCAGCGCCTTTGCCACCCGTTTGCATCACCAAGCTCCCCTTGGAGTGGTGAATTAAGCCTGTATATCCCAGCTTAACTCCAGAACACATCTTTTCCCTGCCCCACCTCCAGCTAATTCTGAAAGCTATTTAAAAAATGCCCTGGAATCAACCCAATGCTTTGTGGAAAGGAAAAAAATAATATACAACAATAAAAAGGGAAGTTAAATGCTGTTTGCTCCCTACAGCCAGGCAGTGCCAGACTGTTGCACACACTCCACCAGCTTCCTACAGGGATGTATAGATGAGAGGGGTGAAGTGACCCCCCCTTTCTCTTCAACCAGCGTGAAATGCCAGCTCAGCCCAAGTCATCCCATGTCCCATCCCTGCAACGTGGAAATTTAAGCAGGTTCCACCTGGTTCCTGATATAAGCTGTGGGGAGAAGTACACACACGCAGAGGACAATTCATATGCGCTATCTTGGGTACTGATCTCCAGTGATTCACCTTCTGCAGGTGCCTCACCTTTGATTCTAACGGGAGCCGCTAATATCTCGGCGCTTATCGTAGACAGGTCCTACCTGTGCGCCTGCTCCTGAGCACCTCATTCAGGACCAATCTGGAGGATAAATCAGGATCAATGCTGAGAATGGTCAGAAGCCTAATAAAATGCTGCCTTGCTCGTGCCATCTTTGCAAGGACTCCTGGGAAGAGGGAGCAGGAGCAGCAATAGCTAATTCATGTAAAAGTTTGTTGAAAAGGGACAAGTACATTTTTTTTGGTGCCAAGGGTGACCTTCTGCAACCCAGTGAATCATAGAATCCCAGCCTGGTTTGGGTTGGAAGGGACCCCCAAGGATCACAGAGCTCCAACCCCCTGCCACAGGCAGGGCCACCAACCTCCAGGCCTGGAGCTACACAAGGTTGCCCTTGTGATTCTCTCTGCCTTGTTATTCTCTCTGTCTGCTGGGGACAAGAGAAGAAGCCATGAGTTTGAACAATACATAGCAAGCTGTCCTAGCACTGCACCCATCCAGCTATCAGACCACAGAGCAGCTTTTGTGCCTTGAAGCCCCCCAAAGAGAGGAGGAAGGGAAACCTTAGAGTCCCAGTCAGCAACTGGGAGGAAAGAAAAGGAAAATTTGGGTGGGTTTTCCTATGATTGCAGAACTTGATGAGACTGTATCTACATTAATATTAATCAAAGCCGAATACGAGGAGTACATCATCTGAGGAGGTCTAGAACTGGTCTGTCAAAGGAAGACCTTGGAGGTCTGACATCAAAATTTCTTGTTCTTACCCTCTTTAAAAAAGAATTGGGGCATTACAGTCACTTTGAGTTGAAGACCTCTTGAGAATGACCTAAACTCAATCACACTTGATGCTGTCCAACATGCACCGCGTGAACTGGGTTCACCATGGCCTGATGGGTTAAATTTAAGAGTATAGACAAGGTCCAGTTGAAAAGCTCTGACCTTTTCGCCCAGGGGCTCAGAAACAGAGGAATTATGGGCAGAGGTTGCCCAATATTGTGGTGGAGAGGAGCCGAGGTGTCCTATATCCCAAGCCTGTGGCTTCATGGTGAAGCCTCCCAACTCTTGCGTTGTTCTTGGCCTGAAAGTGATGTAGCTGCAGGCCCAAGCAGCACAGGGAGCAACACATAAGCTCCATGTGTTAAATCTGCCCTCTCCCACAGGCTCTTCAAAAAACACCCAATCCCAGAACTGCAAATGCAAAAACCAAGGAGAAAGACCTTGGGTGGCAAAACCACATGTTTATAGCCCTTAGGCTCTGACAGTTCGTTGGCTTTAGAGCCTTTCTAGCTCCACAGAAGTAGGAGGCAGCCAGCTCCCAAAAATATGTCACTGCCAGTGTTTTGAGAGACACATTTTTGGCAGGCCAGCTCACAAAGACAGGCCCTCTGTCACCACAAAGTGCTCATCGGCTTGTCCGCATGTTGATGACAGCTTTTGAGGTTCCCTTGTCTTCTCTGAGGCTTTTCTCAGGAGGAAGGGTGCTGAGCCATGGACACGCTGCAGTTTGTGGGTAGAAATGTTCCCTGTGAGCAGGAAAGAATGTGAGAAACCTGACCCCACAAGCATGTTTGAATCACTGGCCATGGCAGGCAATTGTGGGCCAAGCTGCTGCCCAAGCCCTGAGCTTCTTGCACTGGTACTGTGGTTTTCTGTCATGTTTTGGTCTCCCTCAATGGAAATCCTTGACTTGACCGCATGGTGTCATAGGAAGGCTATGGACAAGTTTGGGCTTGGTCAGGAGGAAAAGGAGATGTTTTAAGATCTCCTAGAGTCCATGCATCTTGGGTGACCTAAAGGTAGAGTGATACCCGAGAGAGAGAGAGCTGGAGCAGCCACATCTGTGAGAGCCATCTCAAGACCTATGAGCACATCTGCTCAGTGCTCCTTGGAGCAGCTGGGAGCAGGATGTTCCTCATGTCCCATGTGTGTCCCAACCCATGGCTGTGTGAGCTGCCCATGTTGTCACCAGCATTGGGATTGTTTCAGCTTTGGAGCGCTGTCAGTGAAGGGACAGAAAAAAGGTTTGGACCCACCTTTTAACCCCCCTGCTACAATTGCTTCAGGCCTCTGTGTGCCCCAAATCCCACCTGATGGCACTTAATCTCCATGAGATGTGAGAGCAGAGTCCCAAAAGGATCCCAGAGACCTGAGACAACCATCCAGAGGGAGAGATTTTGGGGCAATAGCAGACAAACCACTCCTGCAGCACAGCTCTCCCATCCAGGGCTACTTGGGGGGGCTCCTACCCCATAAACCTCTCTGCCCTACCAATGTTCAGTGGCTTTTATGCTGATGACTGGTTGGAAAACTTACTGGAAAACGCCTTGGAAAAGCAATTGTCCATGAAATGTTTTGTCCCTGTAGCCCAGCAGCTCTTCCTAAGCCTTCAAGACCAGATCGTGCTTTGAGAGCTTTTCTTGCCTCCCATGTTGGGTTGTTCTTCTGCACACCAATATTCATCCAGACGCTGCTTACATGTCATGAGATGCAACTCAAACCCAAAACATCATCACCTGCTGGTTTGGGTCTGCCCATCTCTGAAATGGTGCTTAAAACCCTCCTGCTTGGGTTGCAAGGATTAAACACATCAACAGCAGGAGCTGGTGCTGCCTGGAGGTATCACATTTGCAAAGCCAGGGGTGTATAGGGGAGGAAAATAAGGCAGATTTGTGTCTGGGCAGCAGGAAAGGATTTTGGATGTTGAAAGTCATCACAGGTGGGTGATGCACCAGGCTGGGATAATGCACAAAGTAGAGAGAGGAAGTTGAAGGAAAAGGGTGAGCTGGTAGCCAGATGGATGGTGAAGCCTCAAGTAACCTTGTCTGACCTCATAGCTGACCCTACTTCCAGCAGGAGCTTGGATTAGGGACCTCCTGAGATCCCACCCAACCCAAACTCCCCCGTGATCCAGCTTGAATTTCGCTCTAATCACTGCACATCTCCATCCCTCACCACAGGATAACTCCAAGCACGCTCTTGCCTCTCCTCACAGGAGCTGTTGCACAAGCAATGGGCTTTAGCCGCACGCGAGGCACTAAATAAAAGGTGCAAAGTCCTTGCCTTCTTCCCCCCCCCCACGGGCATTTTGGAGCCATCCCAGCCCCAGAGGCTTGAACGTATGGCGGGGAGAGCCTGGAACTGGTCCCTGCCTTGTGGTCGCGATGGGCTGAATCAGCTCAAGGCAGTTCTTATCCTGACATGTCTAATTGATACCTTGGGTCCAAGGTGTCATTAAAACGCTTGGATAATCGCTACAGGTACAAAAAAGCTGGACTGTCAGTTTAGGGAGGGTGATTAATGTTCCCGAAATCCAGCGTGGGGTGTGGGAGGTGGGTAGGGGGGGAAGGGAGAAGGAGGGGACTGAGGGTTGGAGCAGCACTGCAGGGATGGGTCCTAGGGTGAGGGGTGTCCCTGGTGGGGGGAGGGTGTCAGTCCCAGCTCCTCCAGCCCATCCAGGCTGTGCAAGATGGGTTGGCAGTGGCAGGCTTGGCGGGTGATTACGACCTCTTGTTTAATCTTTTTTTATTAGCATCAAACACCCATAGTCTTGTAAGTACATGTGTTCTCCTATTGACGCGAGGGAGCCTTTGATGCTGATTTACGGCAGCGAGGTGCAGCCAATCTATAATTGTACCCTAAAAAAAGGGGATATTAAGGAATTAAAGGCATTTCTGCAGAGCCAAGCGATCCGATCCCCCCCCTTTACGCCGCTGTCCTGCGACATTTTTTGATGTCTCTCCCAAGGAACAGAGGTTGGACCTACTGGGGATGTTTGATGGGGTCAAACCATCCTTGGGTTATGGCAATAAGTTGATCCCCCCCCAAAAATCTTGTTCTTGGAGGTGAAAACTCCACCTGCAAAGCCAAGAAACCCTGGGGAAAATGTTGCTTGGCTATCCCTGGGATAGGGGAAAAAAATAATTTGATCCCATTTTAAGGAATGGGGAAGGAAGAGGAGGTTAAAGGAGACCCTTTATGCATCATCTTCAGGTGTATAGGCTCCTGCGGTTCCTCGTGCCACCGTGATGGGCTGGAGGCTTTGGCAGCACCAGAAACAGGTCACTGCTGTGGCGTTTCTTGGCAGAGGAGCTTTGGCCGCTGCTAAAGAGGCAGGTTGGTATATAGGCCACTGAAAGCGGAGCAGATTTAGTTAAAGGCATTTATTTTCTTCTTAGCACGGAGTTCAACTCCGCAGCAACTAGGTCACCCCATACTTTTCACGACGGTGATAGCTGCCTCCATTTAGGAGAGGTTTTTTGGCACTGCCAGTCCACATCTTGTCCCTTTCCCATGAGCTACGGACACCGGATCCGGCCCCTCACCAGCTGCCAGTGATGTAGAAGGACAGGGTGTCCATCCCTGCTGTCATCATGCTCTCCTCCATCACCTCTGCCCACACTCCAGTGGTCATCCCTCAGAGCTCACTCACTTCGACCCCCAGGCAGTTACACCCCAGGGGGCTGGGCCTGATCTGGTTGTCCTCAGTACCCTTTAAAGTCCCCCAGGAGAAAGAAGTACTTCTGGCAGGTGGTTCACCCCATCAGGGGGATGGGTAGCTCAGATGCGGGGGGGGTAATGTGTCCTCTGGGTGCTGTGTGTTGGATGCTGGCAAAACCTGGGTGGTGGGAAATGGGGTGTAACAGGGCATCTCAGGGCCAGAACTGTGCCATGGGATCGAGGCAGGGTCACTGGGATCCCTTTTGGGCTAATTTTTTGGGCTTTTGTCTGCAAATAGCCCCCATTTTCCTGCTGCATCTCACTTCAGGGCTCCCTCAGACCTCTCTGAGCAAGTGGTGGGCTGGTTTAGAGATGGGGAAACTGAGTCACAGTATGACAATAGGACTAATTCACATGAGGGCTCTGGAACATCATGCAGCATAGCACAGGGCAGAGGCTGGGTAGAAAGCAAGCCCGATGATGGCAAATTAGATGGATCTTTCGCTCTTTTCTTTTTTTTTCCCTTTCTACCAGTATTTTTCCCCCTCATTTCTTCCAACGAGTCATTTACTGAGTCAGAGATCCCCCGAGCGATGAGCTCACAGAGTGGCTAGTGCACAGCAGACCTGGGGACACAGCGACATGCCCAACCACCCCCTGCCCCAATGTGCCCTGCTCACATTGAGATGTCTCCTCCAGCCTGGGGGCACCCTACAGACAGATCCCACCAGACCAAGTCTCACCTGGAGGCGACAAGCCCCTGGGGACCACGCCGTCATGCTTCCCACCCCTGGCTGGCTGCAGACAGCTTTAGCCGGCTGCATCCGCAGGCAGCAGATTTACAACCACCCCATCATCATTCACTGTCAAATTAACAGCTGAGTCAAAACCCACACGCTTCCTTAGACCTCTTTCCCTAAATATTCCCTTTCCCCCCCCCTCCCTGAAATAAAAGCCTCCTGGAGCTGCCTCTCATCTCCCTGGCCTCAAACCAAAGCTTTTGGTGGCAGGAGCATCCCGTTCGGGATAGCCTATCCATGCAGAAACCCCCCCCTGCCTGGGCACACCAGATTTATACCAGCTCCGAAACATAAATGTCAAGTGATGGGGCTGCATAAATTACTTTTAATAAGAATAATGCTGCGTCTCGCTGGCATGTTAATACATATATTACCCATGCTGAGCGCAGAGGGCTCAGCAGGATGCTGAGCGTTTAATACACTTGTTCGAAATGCTCATCAGAGAGAAATCAGTGGCTCCCACTGGCAAACCCCAACGTGCGCAGCTCAAGCGTTGAGCGGTTAATGCTCTCTAGCTGGGTCACAGACATGCATTCCACCCCCCTCCTTCCTGAGCAGCCCCATCTTGGTGCTGGCATAAAACATCCCTCTAAAACCAAAGATGTCAACTGATGGGCAGCAGCTCCCCGGGGACCGATTTCAGTGGGTGCTTGGGGTGGGCAGAGGTTGAGAGTGGAGGGGATAAATGCACAAAGGTGTCTACATCCTGAAGGGACTAAGGAAGGATGTAGCCATACTCAGACCCTTTTTCTTCCCCAAATCCAAGTGGGAAAGGTGCTCCAGCACTAATCCCTTAAACAACCCCCCTTAATCCTCCCCTATCTAAACACCTATGGTTTCCAGGGCCCCTTTTACCACCCTCCTGTGTCGCCCTGCTCTGAATGAAGGGCTTTTACACTCTCAAGACTCCTTTATATTTTGGAGAGTGTTTTTCTTGCCAGAGTTGCATGCGGGCTGTGAAGCATGAGCTCCACCATCGCCTCATTGCATTCACAGGCTGGAGGGCTCGGGAAGAGATTGATTTACGATTCCCTAAAAGTGATTTATGCTCTTAGCAAAGCAGAGCTGCAGAGTCGCCTCCCCGCCTCGTCTCATCCCACCACCACCCACCACCCCCCCACACATGCACACCCCTTCTCTGTTGAAAGTTTTAAGATGAATTCACAGGCAGCCTCCCCCCTACCCCACTCCATCCCCCAAAAAAAAAAGAATTTAAATAAATAAAGGGGCTTCCCCCTGCAGCCCTCCAACCGCCACTGCTGCGACTATAATTACCCAACCTGTAATCAAGGTAATTTGCATCCAGCACGACCCAGAGTTGCACATGCCCAGCAGAATTTTCCAACCAGCAGCAATCCTGCAGAGCAGGGTGAAATTTTTTGTTTTATTATAAGGAAAATCCTGCCACGTCATTGTGTTCCTCAGGCTCTTGAGCAAGAACCCGGCGCTGGGGACAGGCAATGGGAGAGGGTGCAATCCAGTTGGATTTAAGTATTAACTTAAATTTAGGTAGTGCTGAGCTGTCATTCCTAGATGTGAGGTTTCTCCTCCAACTCCGCGTCCCCACTTTGCCTGGATCTGCCCTCAAAAAATCCCTGCTGAACCCAACGACGAGTCTCAGCGGCTTCACTAAAGAAATTATCGCTCCTGCGCTGTGCGTGTCCATGTGAGCCAGTGCCTGAATTCCCCCCTCTCGATGTCTTTTAGACCTGTTGGCCATATTAATATCAGGACTGAGCTAAAGGTCTCAAAGGTAATTAAATTCCTACTGTATTGATGTAACCGGGTGAAGGCGAGCGACGGTATTTCTATCTTGGGGAGGTCTGGGTGAGTTTCACACCAGCGTAACCTTTGGAGCCTCCCTGCCACAGAGAGAGACATTAATGCTGCCCAAAGCCCAGCAGAAACTTCACCCGGAGCCCGGATCCTGCTGGCAAATGGAAAATCCATTTTTCAGGTCGTGCTTATAGAGTTATTACTAAGAGTCTGCTCAAAAGGGCCAGCTATGAACTGCTGGCAGCTGGGTTTTCTCCATCCCAGGACTCCTGGGGAGCTGCTGGCTCAAATAGCACCCAAAACCCACAGGTATCACATCCCAGGGAACTTTGACCCAACCTCAACTCCTCCTCATTGCAACCACCCCCAAGGATGGCTCAGGAAGCTATGGGGTACCGTGACCCCATGGAGCATCCTACAGCCATGAATACAAGGAGGAGACCACCTCCATTCTCCCTTCCCAGTAACCCTCTCCCAGTGGGGGCCAGTAGCAGGATAGCGATGCAAAACTCATGCCCAAGCAGTGCTGGAGCTTGGGCTGCAAGGAACAATCCGCCAGCTCCTCCTCAGCTCATAAATCACCGTCCATCCCGTGGCCCCCTGTTATCATTCATCGTTGAGTCCCCACAAATCAATGAGGCTGATGGCTGCCGTCTGCGGAACACCGCTTCTTGCTGGATAACGTGGCATTAGGAGCTGGAGGGAGAGGCCATTTTTAAAAGCTGCCAGTAAAGTGTTTTACAGGATGGATGGTCATTTATTTGAAAACAAATAAGTTCAGCAGAGGAATGACAGGAGGAGAGCGACCACGCCGCCCCGTTTTCCCCAAATTGAGTTATTTTGCTGAACGATAATTGTTTGTTTCTCCTTTGAACTTCCTTTTTTTTTCGTGGCGTTATGAGCCTTTCTGCACAATTACAACCTGTGCAGGGATGGGGTGAGCGTCTGAGACTTGCTAGGGATTTAAATCTTGGGTGATGAGCCCTCAATGAGTGCAGCTGCCCCGAGAGGGAGATGAGGATTTACACAACGATTAGGCAAGAGCTGGCTGGAGTGCAAGAGCCAAAGCTTCTGCCAAAGTAGAAAGAAGGCATGGCCCAACGTTGGGCTCACCCAATTTCCCCGTGGTAGGACTGAAAGCATCTGTAGTTTTGCAGGTTGAGTTTGAGGCTTGCTGGACTCTATAGGAGAACTTGCAGCTTGTAGCTGAGGTGTCTTATTTGGGATCAGGCTTGGTCACCACTGAAGGATGTCAATAGCTAAGCCATCTCCTGCACCTGGTGCTTGATCTCTCCAGGAAGGATCAGGGCTGGTTTCTTGTCCCCATAGGGTGAAGCATTATGAGATATAAGGGGTGAACTCAGGCTGAGCAGCCAGAGCCTGCCCAGTCCCATCACATTCACTGGGACATCTGTGTAATGGCGTGTTGCACCCTGAGGACTTTGCCCTTGCTCCAGGTGCTGCCTGAAGGTCATGCCTGAAGCAGCTGTGAGTGCTAAGCACCCTCCAAAACACAAACAGCTCAGGATCAAGGGTTTTAGACAGCAAAGTCAATGTCCAACAGCATTGCTGACCAAAACTCTGCAGCATCACTTGGGCAAGGTGACACCACTGGCTCTGTGCTTCCTTCATCCCTCATGCACCAGTGTTGGTGCACATCAAGCCTCAGCTCGGCTCCATGCTGAGCTGCCCCTGGTTGAACCAGCCCAGCCTGGGGAAGCTGCAAAGCCGCATTCACGTTGCGCATCTCCTGACCTGGTAATCCCTCTTGGAGTCAACAGACCCGGGTGGAGACCAGCTGGGCACCTGTTTCTGCAATTTATCCCGTATTTAACCTGCCTACAACCAGTGCCACGGGTCCCAAAGCTGGGGTGTTAGACCTCCCCCCTTCTCCTCCTCCTCTTTCCCGATGGTGTTATGGTTGCAGAGCAAAGTTATTTCCATTTAAGGTGCAATTTCTGCAGGATGCCCAACGCTGGTCACTCCTATTTGTGTGGGTCTTCCTATTCATCTGCCCAGGTTGATAGGGCCTGCCAAAATCTGCCAGGGGAGCTGGTGTCTTTTACATGACGAATGGCTGTAAGTGAAGAAAATAGGTATATTTCCCAGTTTATATCAGACCACCAAAGCATTTCCCAGAAGAGGCAACCCTGGCCTCCATTAGCTCATCCCTAAGTCCGATCCTCCAAGCTTATAAATTTCTCTAATGCAGAATCTCTGGGGATGAGGGATGAAATACAGCTCTGGCTGTTATGAAAAGGGAGGTGTTAAAATCTGTTGCTCACAGGGAACATCAAGTCTCAAATGTTGGAAGACCAGCTCAGCCAAATCTCCATTAGGAAGGGTTTCTCCTTGGGCCAAGATAACCAAGCTGATGACTCGGTCCCATCCCACCTCATGGGCAGTAACTTTAGGATAACAACCGCTTGGCTCTAGTGGAAATGGGCCTTGAGGTAAAGAGTCCTCACCTCATTCACGGGTTTGATTTGCTTTTACGAGGTTAGAAACAGCTCAGTAAACACTTGAAAGCCACGTAATTCCCAGCAACCCCAAATCTACCTGTCAGATAGTGATAAAACCATCTCCTGCACACACCAGTTCTTAGAAGGCTCTTCAGCTGGGGTTGTCTGAACAGCCATTATCTCCACTTTATGGAATAAGAATAGAATAAGAAATTTAGAAAATACAATAAGAAATTGGAGCACAGGGAGGGGAAATGACACAATTGAGGTCACCGGCGAGCTGATGGTACAGCCAGGAATGAGCACACAGCAGATAAGGTGCAAGAAGATGGTTAGGGGCTCCCAGTACTTTCCAGGAATGAATGGAGCAGGGTAGAGCTGAAAACTCAAAGCTCTCCAGAAGATGAGGCAGCTTTCAGCTCCAAAACCAAACATCTTGCTACATAGAACTACCTCAACTCTGGTTGCTGGAGAAAAGCCCTTGTAGGGTAAGAATGGGCTAAAACAACTGTGGGAATCAAGCTGGATTTGGATGAAAGGATGGAGCAATGTTAGAAAATGCATCCAGCTCACTAAGCATGGTCCTCACCTCTTAAATCCACACCTTTGCCACTCCTTGGATTTGCAATTTGTAGGGCAAACCAAGGAGAGCCAAAAAATCCCATGGATAAACCATTCTTTCACCTTCCCTCCTGGCAAATGCAGCTCAGCCTGTCCCAGAAGTGGGAAGAGATGGATCCAGGGGGGTGGGTTTTGCAGAAGCACACAGCAGAGGACGTTCTTGAAGAGGGAACTCAGCAAACAGAGAGGTTTAAGGGGTCGTTTGGGGTTTGGGGGTTTATGAAAGGCAGAAGATGTGGTAGTGCATGTTGGAAGGATCCCCATCTCTCCAGTGTCTGCAGCAAGATGCATTGCTCTGCCAGGAAGAAACAAGGTGCGAGCTGGTATGGCTCATCCCCAGAGCTTAGTCATGGAGTTAAAGGGTGTTGTCATCAGCACGCAAACAGAAAACTCCCTGGTCTGAGTTTCGTGATGACAGGGGCAGATTCAACTGGCTTTGCCTCCCCATAGGTGTTGAGCTTCCCGAAATCCCATTTCCTGCCCTTCTCCGTGCCCTGGAGAGGGAAGAAGACATTGAGTTTGTACAACTACAAGGCAGCACACCACGTAGGAGAGGGCTGAGACAAAGAGCCAGTGGAGCTCTTTGTGCAAGGTGCTGTGCAGACACAGGACCAAAGAGGAGCTGATCATTAACGAGGGATTCCTTATACCCAACTTCACAGCCCCCAGCAAAACTTTGCTCTGAACCCAGATCTCTTCCCTGTCTTCAGAAATCATGAAGCTGAGGGGTGCCCCAGATCCTAGACACCCTCAGCTTGGCTGCGCCCGTGCCATTAGGTGTTGTGGTGCCATTAGGTGTTTGAAGCGCCGCAGAACTGGTTTGTGTGTGACCAGCCAAGCAGCTCCCTCCTCTCTGGGTGGATAAAGGGGTGACTTTTCTTTGCCATCCCCTCAGCTGACTCTAGTCACCCTAATCCATCAGGGTGACGCCAAGCAATGCACATTCTTCTGGGAGGAAGCACAACGTGCAACACTTCTCTAGCCAAGCTCCAAAATCCCAGGGTGGATTCATGATTCCTTGGATGGGACAGCTGCATCACTGACCATGGATTTTGCTCAGGTCCCAAGACCTCTCAGGGGAATAAACCTGTCCAGGCTAGTGGCAATTTGGGTGCACAGCAGATCTGACTTCTGGATGCTGAAGCCAAGCATATAAATGCCCCGGTGCCCACACAATCCAAAACCCAAAGTCTCCAAAGTCTTTCTTCCCTCCCCCCCCCCAACTTTCCGTCTTATTTTTAGCTCACCAGGTGGAGACTTCAAAAGAAAATCTCTTTGCAAAAAGAAAGTCAAGCCTGGCTCATCCTGGCACAGGTTGTTTCGAGGTGGATTTGCTGTGCGTGGGTATGAGCAGCCACCAGCCGCTGTGAATCACAGGGTGGCAAATGCTGAGTAAAGGTCCACTCCCCAGAGCAGAGCGCTGTGATTCAGGGAGCAGGAGTGTGCACGAGGCCGTGCCTGCCCTGCAGATTTTGGGGCTTACAACCTATTCCCTACAACCAAACCCAAGGCGTGGGTGAGATCTGCCAACTCAGTGGGCATTAATCCCATAGATTCCCAACCAAGCAGGGATGGAGGTTGGGCAGGGACCGTTGGGATGGTCCAGCTGCTGAGGTCTCCAAGGTCTGGGCGCTTCCAAGAGAAGCCTTGAGGAATTGAGTTCTGAAATCCTGGAGGAATGAGAAAGTGGGTCTGGGGGGTCGTTTCACAGGCTTGAGGGTGTGAAAGAAAGAAGGAAGAGGGAAGGGAAGGGAAAGGAAGGGAAGGGAAGGGAGGGAAGGGAAGGGAAGGGAAGGGAAGGGAAGGGAAGGGAAGGGAAGGGAAGGGAAGGGAAGGGAAGGGAAGGGAAGGGAAGGGAAGGGAAGGGAAGGGAAGGGAAAAGGGAAAAGGGAAAAGGGAAAAGGGAAAAGGGAAAAGGGAAAAGGGAAAAGGGAAAAGGGAAAAGGGAAAAGGGAAAGGGGAAAGGGGAAAGGGGAAATGAAAAAGGAAGAGGAATACTTCCTTCAATGCTAGTAAATTGAATGCCCTGGAGGAAAAAATACCCATGAGTTCCCTCCTCAGTGTTTGTTTTTGAAAATATTGTTGCTAAACATGAACCATGGGCCAAACCCAACTGGGCGTAAATTGGCTCTGCCCCAGATACTTCAAAGGAACCAGGCTTGCCTTACACCACCAACACATTTGGCCCAAGGAAGACTTTTTCTTGGCAGCTGGAGCTTCCAGTCACGCCAAGGCTCAGCTCTCCATGGCCTGAGCGAGATGCTCTGATGAAAGCTCCCCTCACTTGGCTCCACAACCCAGCACCATCCCAGGCACGAGCATTGGGTGAGACAGCAAACACACCAGCACCCAGTTGTGTGGACTTCACTCTTAGCATGCAGCAGGCTGAGCATTTAATTCATGGAAATTAATAAACAAAGTATCCAGAAGTCAGAATAGCATCTGCAGATCTAAAATGTTCCATGGATATGTGCAAGGGAGACCACATTCGAGTTGGGAGGTGCAGGGGGAACCCCAAGCATTTCTCTATGCCTGTGAGTGCATAAGGGTTGGTTCTTGGCTTCATAAAAGCAGGAGGAATCTTTCTTTTGGCTCCAGCACTAACCTGAAAGACCCACGTGCATGTGGAAGAATAAACTGGGTTAAGTTGTGGGATTAATGGAGGGAATTTCTCCTTTCATTTCTGCAGCCACTCTCATCGCTGCTCATCCCAGCTGGTGTAAATCAGAGCCCCTGCAACGAGTTGGAACTTATCTCAACAAGCTTTTTACCTCTGCTGAAACTCAGCAGCATAAAGTGATTGAATGGGAAATGTGATGGTGCAGAGTGACCCCCTCTTTCCCACCGCTCTCAGGTTCAGGGTGGTTTCTTGCCAGATCCCATTTGGACCAAGCAGCTTTGCACCTAGGTCATGTAAAAGGGATTAAAAACACTCACATGGGACCAGATTTTCCCCCAAAACCTACCTCTCTCATCTCCTACCTGCCCCCAGGAAGCAATTTTTCAAAGGATCCTGCCCAGATTTCATGCCCTGACACACAGTGGGATTGTAGGTAAGGGAAAAAAGCCCTTTTTTCTAAGCAATTGAGGACCCAAAGAGTTAATTTCTTCTTGTTTCATGCACTTTTGAAGCTCCTGAGATGAACAAGCACTTCTAAAACTGTTGCCCTGGTGATTTTCCAAGCCTTTGGAAATGGCATCCCTGGGTTTGAAGTCCCTTGGCCATTTGCTGCCATTTTTCTCCTGACGAACTCGGAAAGTTTTGCTCTAGTGATGGAAATAAATAAGACACAAAATGTCCAAGAGAAAGGGAAAAGAAAAAAAAAAAAAAAGCAAGCAGATTTTAGGGGAGGGAAGAAAGGTCTGAGAGAGGAATATTTCCAGAGGCAGCAAGTCATGGGAAAAATCCGTTGTTTGAGTGGAAAACAGATTTTTAACCATGCGAGACATGGCAGAGTGGGAAGACTCCTTCAGCTTGGCCAACTGAAGGCAGATTTAGTCGTAGGGAGGGGTGTGAGTGGGGTTGGTTTATTTTAGCTTTCATTAATCAGTTCACATAACCATAGCTGATCCAGTTACTCCCCACATTTGCATCCGGATGAACCAACATCTCCCACGCTGTTTTCATCCATCCATCCCTCTCTCCATCCTTCTTTCTTCTCTCTGCTGCTTCCAACCCAGCACCCCAATTTTCAGACTCTTTCATCAGCTTTGTTTTGGGGTGGTTTGGTTGGGTTTTTTTTACCAAAACCAGTCCTTTAAGCTGCAATATTTTGTTAATAACATTGGGGCATCTCTAGCCATCAATTTTTAAGTATAACCTAAACCCAGGTCAAGAGGGAACTTTGTTTAAACCCAGTAAATGTACCATTTTCCTACCAAGAGGACTATTTCATAGAAGCATGAGTCATTTCTCTTTCCTGTTGACATGTTTTATTTTGTTGAATTTACGCCTGACAAATTTAGGAGGCAAAGAATGAGCCTGAACATCTCAAAAGGGTGGCGATTTTTCATAAAGGGCTGTTGTGAGAAGGAGGCATTTAAGGCAGAATAAATCTCTCCTTGCACCAGGAAACACATGGGAAGGGATGGGGAGGGGAATAACCAACCCCATAAGGTGGTAAATTGTGAAGTTGTTTTTTAAAAAGCTCTCAAAAGTCTCTGAGCTCCGGACATTGTTTAGGAAATCAGGGTTTTTTTGGCAGCTGGGCAAGAAGAAAAAGGGGGGGGGGAAAGAACAACAACAAAAAAGTCAAGTGAAATCTTCCCACTGAGAAATAATTTATCCAAGATTTCATCTGCAGGCACATCCAAAAGCAATTACAGGAGCCTCATTACCAGCATTTATTGAACCACCCCCTCTAGCTAGAGGAAAAAGCAAAATACATAACTAAAATGTGAGGAAAAAACCTCTTATAAAAATAGTTAAAGGTCCATGAAGGCTGCTGGACGATGGAAAGGAAAACCAACAAAGAAACCACCCTGGAAAGCAGATGAAATCCTTGTGAGATGCCTTGGAGGGAAGGGAAAACCAACAGGGTCAAGCCCAGTTGTATGCCCAGGAGGTCCTGGCTGGCTTCAGATGATTTCAGACCTCCTCCTCCTCGTAGTGAGCAGGATGAAGGCTCAGTTCTGCTTGTGCAGTGCTGCTTAGCTCCTCAGTTCATAGACAAGAAAGCGAAATTATCCTGGAAATATAGTATAAAACCTGGGAAATACAGTAGGAAAATATTCTAGGGACTAGATAAAGGGTATTATGGTAGGTCCAGTATATTGTCCCCTTTCTCTGACCATGGACAGGGAATGGAGAACATCAACAGTAGGCAAGGTCCACATTCACATGTAATACACACTGGGGTAGATTGAAGGATGGACAGACAGACAGGCAGCCCTAAGTGGACCTTCCTTCTCTTTTCATTTCCATGGGCAATTTCCTTTGGAGACTCTTGGGTCTGTAAAGAGAACCCAAGAGTTAAAAAGCCCGACAGTTTTGCATTGAAGAGGAATTCATTATTTAAAAAGAAAGAACATATATGCCAAAGACATCATCTGGGGGTAAAACCCCTGTGTGTGATGACCCAGCTCACTGGGTATAGATGCAAACATTCATTTCCATGGTGAGTATCACCTCATCACTAGTTCCTGTGATGCAGTTTCTTTGGAGGGCATCTTCACAAGGGCTTTGGCATCTTCACAAGGGCTTCAGCATCATTGGGGCTGTGAAATCAGCCCTCTGGTCCTGCTTCCCATCTTCTCTTCTCTCTCAGTGACCTTCTTTCTGGTGATCCTGAGAACAACAGGTCTCCAGAGATGGCCACCTATGAAGCTTCATAGAGGACCAAGTCTTCCAGAAGCAGCAGGATTCCTTGCCCCACATGTCCTGTTGTTGGAGAGGGAGGTGTATTCCCTGTGTGTCTCCCCCAGCAGCTCCTTCCCAGCTCCTGTTTTCCAACACACCTATGCATCAAGAAGGAAAGTGGGGCTTTCCTGGAGAGATCAAAATTCCCCAACACCTTTGAAGTCATTCTTATAATGGATATATTTACACAACAAACCTGGTTTTGAACTCATTTGGTCTCCCCACATGAACATTGTCCTTCTCTGAGTCCTTTCCTCATGACTTTAAGCATAAATCAAGCCATCTCTCCTCAAAATCCATCTTCCTCTGGGATACCTGGCATTTGAGGTGTCTGCCAGTGGTCTCTGGCGATTGCAACCTGAACTGGAGTCTCACATACCTGGGAGAAGAAGTAACAACTTATTTTTCACTGGGAGAGCCCCAGGTTAGTGTAGATGATACACTTGAACAGTGCTGGGGGGGGGGGGGAGAGAATAAGAGAAGGGCCAGAAATGTAATGGGAACACGAAGACATGGGCAGTGAGTGGGATGCATCCATCTTCAGTGGACACACAACCATTGGTGCTTTGATTTGAAGAGGAGATGTACCCAGACATCACCTCATCACCCCAAAAATTAAATCCCCCTGAAGATTTAGAGATAACTCTGTGTCACAGAGGGGATAAACTCAACTTGGTTCCTCACCAGCCTTGAACCCAGGCAGGCACCAATCCCACCGGGACACACCTGGGTTAGAAGGGATGTAACCAAATTTTGATGCTACAAAAATACCTGACAGCCAGGAGAGAAAGCAAATAGCTATGTGAGAATGGAAGAAGAGAGATGGTAGAGATGGTGCATGCTTTTATTCCCCCAATTTCTTTTAAAAATCCAAGTTTTCTCCTGGTTTTAATTTTAAAAGAAGTGAGGGAAGAGGAGGGAGAAAAAAAAGGGGTAATTGGGGCAAAAAAGGGGAAAATGGGAGAAAAAAAGGGGGGAGGGTGTTGAAAAAAAGGGGGGGTGTTGCTTGGGAGGAAAAAAGGGGCAATTGGGAGGAAAAAAGGGGCAATTGGGAGGAAAAAAGGGGCAATTGGAGAAATAAAGGGAGAAATTGGGCAAAAAAAATAAAAGGGGAAATTGGTGGGAAAAAGAGGAAATTTGAGGGGAAAAAAGGGGGAAATTTGGACTAGACAAACCCTGCGTGGGGCGGGATGGAGATTCCGCAGCCCGGCGCGCAGTTGCCTGCCTGGGAAAGGAGCCGGTGCGCGCCCGCGCATCTCCGCCAACGCGCTATTTCCGCAGTCGGGGAAGCAGAAATGAGCCACGCTCTGCGCCCGGTGTTTCTCTCCCCCCTCCTTAAAAAAAAGAGGGGGGTTATTTGTTGTTTGGGAGGGGGAGGCGGAACCCAACAACCAAGGATGCTCAGTGGAGGGAGGTGCTTGGCTCTGCAGGTGCCGCGGGGTAGCTTCCCATCCCCCCTCCAAACACACCACCACCCACCCCCCAAATCCCTCCCCATCTCCCCTCCCCACACCAGCTGAGCCTGGAAGAGCTCATCGCATTAGTCATAGGTCACCGGGAAGGCTCCGAGTTAAGACATGCACAAATCATCATGGAAATCTCTCCCCATTCCCACGGGAGCAAACTGGCACCGACCCACCCGCGCAGGGCTGTTTTCCTGGCTTCTTATTCTTATTATTCCCATTATCTTCTCTTTTATTTCCTCCTTTTCCTTCTAGAAAAACCCCAAGACAACCCATAATATTCCCCCCCTCTCCAAAACAACCCGTCACGGGGAGGGGTGGGTTAAAAAGACACACCCCCCCCGTGTAAAGAAAGACCCAAACACTTCGAAGGAAAAGAAAATAAAGCCCCAAGAAACTATTTCCCTCCCTAAATAAATGATTACCAGTTCAAAGTTGGGTGCTGAGATTTCGCCACTGATAACGATCAGATTTGGATTTTATTAATTATTTTTCTGCTCCCTCCCCCCCAGTGCTTTGCTTTCCTAAATGAATAAGTATTTACATAGGAAATGGGTGGGAAATAAATAAATATAAAGAGACTGTGCAGCGAGGTGCATGTTCATCCCAGAGTAGGTGTTTTCCAAGGTTGGAGCTTCAATTGAAATTCCTGAAGGAAGAATATATAGAAGTATATCCTGGGAAAAAGGAGAAAAAAAAGGAGGAAATAAAATAAAACCCACATGGATTTTTATTTAAGAGTTTGTGTAGGTTTTTGTCCTTGTAGAAAACCACCAGTTTAAGGCTCTAGCAGCTCCTCAAGACCCTTTTTTTGGCTCTTTTTAAAGATTTCTTCCTTTTTTTAGTGCTTTTTCTCTTCCCTACTTGAGCTTTGTCCATCAGGTGGCTCAGCTGTGAGTTACAAAGGTGGTTTTTGGGGGGAGGAAAAAGGGAGAAATCTGATTTTTAAGGTTTCTGATTTTCTGACCCGAGGATCTGATTTTAAAAATATCTCTATTTTCAAGCTTCTTCACTCTTTTCACTTGATCCCCCAAGAAAATGATTTCTAACAGGTTGATGGTTGTTTCTTTTTAACATGAAACCTGCAAAAAAATTACTTTCCCAGAGCACTGGGTGAAAATTCCACACAGGATGCTGTGTGTCAGACATTGGAGGCTGATGGCTGCCCATTTTTGCCTAATTCCACTGATTTTTGTGCAATTCCTGAGCACAAAATAATGTTAAACTCTAGTACCAGGGTGAGGATTTTTCCAGAGCATCATTTCCCCATTTATTCCCTATTTTGTCCTGCAGCTCAGAAAACTATGAACTTGGATTAATAATAAGAAGAAGGGAAGGGAAGGGAAGGGAAGGGAAGGGAAGGGAAGGGAAGGGAAGGGAAGGGAAGGGAAGGGAAGGGAAGGGAAGGGAAGGGAAGGGAAGGGAAGGGAAGGGAAGGGAAGGGAAGGGAAGGGAAGGGAAGGGAAGGGAAGGGAAGGGGAAAGGAAAGGGGAAAGGAAAGGGGAAAGGAAAGGGGAAAGGAAAGGGGAAAGGAAAGGGGAAAGGGGAAAGGGGAAAGGGGAAAGGGGAAAGGGGAAAGGGGAAAGGGGAAAGGGGAAAGGGGGAAAGGGGAAAGGGGAAAGGGGAAAGGGGGAAAGGGGAAAGGGGAAAGGGGGAAAGGGGAAAGGGGGAAAGGGGAAAGGGGAAAGGGGGGAAAGGGGAAAGGGGAAAGGGGAAAGGGGAAAGGGGAAAGGGGAAAGGAAAGGAAAGGAAAAAAGGAAAGAAATGAGAAGAGAACTTAAAAAAATCTTACTAAACTAACAAATCAGATTAAAAATTGGAAGGAAAAATCTTAGGAGGGGGTAGAGGCACGGGGAGGTGACCAGAATGGTCCCACTGGGCTCCCCAGTTTGGGGAGATGCTGTGAGTGAAGATGTGGAGAAATGGGGGTAGAGGATTTGGGGGAATGCAAAAGCTCAGGCAACATGGACAGAACAGGCCTGTGCTGGGAAGAGAAATCTCAGGGGGGGTTAAAAAACCCCAAAAGGAATAAAAAAAAAGAAACCCAAACCAACAAAAGTGGGAAGAAACAGGGATAAAATGGAGTGGGGAAGGTGCATTGCAATGCCTCCCTGTAACTCATCACCTCTGGTTAGGTCGAGAGAGGATTTTTGTCAGGTTTAAACCCAAATATATCCTATTTATTTATTGTTTTTGATGGGGGCAAAAGCCCCATTTCTTGCTCAAGTCACCCAGGGCTGCCCAGCCCAGTGTAATTCTTCTCTGCCAGTCTCTGGGTTTGTTTCTTTGGGCATTTCAGTGTCTGGGTTTCAGTGTTGGTTCAAAAGTATTGCCCAGAGCAGCTTTTCCATTAATTAAAGTGCAAAATCTATGCCAGACATCCAAAAGCATCCAAGGCTCCCCCCACACCCCCTCCCCGTACACCAAGTCCATTAGCACACTAGAATGCTCAATGAATGTTCATCACGCTTAATTAGAGCTGGAAGGATCTGCTTTGACTCCCCCAAATCCTGGGGTTACCCCATGACACCTCTTAGCTTGTAGCTCCCCTAAACCCCAAGGAAAGGGTTTCAGCTTGACACACACACCCCCCCCCAGTAGGGAAATGAGTTGGGTGGTGCTGAGTCCCAGGAGGGGCAGGATCTGGCCCAAAGATGCACCAAGGTTTGGCCAAAACTCCCAAAGCCTCCTGGCTTCTCCTTTCCCCAGCCTGACCCATCCCCTTGCAGACACATCCAGGTGATTATCCCATCATGTGTCTACCCAGACCACGTGTGTTTATGCACATGTGTGTTTGCATATGTAAATTTACATGCCTGCATATGTATAGGCTCATGTTTGTGTGTGGATGTGCTGTGGGAGTGTATGAGCTTGTGTAGGGCTATGGATGGAGGGATGGAGGGATGGATGGAGGGATGGATGGAGGGATGGAGGGAGGGATAGGTGGAGGGAGGGATGGAGGGATGGATGGATGGATGGATGGATGGATGGAGGGAGGGATGGAGGGAGGGAGGGATGGATAGAGGGATGGAGGGAGGGATGGAGGGAGAGATGGATGGATGGAGGGATGGAGGGAGGGAGGGATAGGATGGAGGGAGGGAGGGAGGGAGGGATAGGTGGAGGGAGGGATGGAGGGATGGATGGATGGATGGATGGATGGATGGATGGATGGATGGAGGGATGGAGGGAGGGAGGGAGGGAGGGATGGATGGATGGATGGATGGATGGATGGATGGATGGATGGATGGATGGATGGATGGATGGATGGATGGATGGAGCTCCATGTCGAGGCTCTGCACCAAGAGGGAGTGGAGTGTGTTTTAGTTATTGCTCCATCCCAGTCTGTTCCCTTGGACAAGAGATAAAGTTCTTCTGTCCCTGGAGGTGACACCTTTCTTCTCCTGGTGTCAGCTGGGATTTCATCCAGGGTGAAGACTGAAGGAGAGAGGGGAAATGCATTTCTCAAGGGAAATGCACTGAGCAGCTGGAGAAGCTTTTTTTTGGACTGATGTCTCCACTCTGTCCCAGAGAAAATGGACCAATGCAACAAGCAGAAATCACCACTCAAGGCTGACACAAGGAGGTGGCCAAGGGGACAGCAACAAGGGGGGATCTGGGAGGGTCCCTGCATCCCAGCAGGGTCCTGGATTAGCCATGATGGACCAATACCCCAAATACCATAAGGCTGAGGAGAGGGCAGAGCACACATCCCCCTGGCACACAAGAAGCCAGATGTGGCCAGGCCCTGGCTACCAGCAGCTTCTATTGTTTTTGGGAGGGTGGAGATGTCCTCATTGCTCTCTCTGGGGACAGGAGGGGACCTCAGTTGCTCTGACCCATGGTGGCTGCTGGTGCTTCTCCATTGTCTGGAGACCACAAGCAACTCCCTCTTGTCTCTCATAGGGGATGGTGTGGACAGCTTCATTGTCCCAAGGGGACTGGGTGGGCTGCTAAGAATTGAGCAAATTTGGGCCTAAAATGGACAAAGAGGACCATCTGTCCCAGATTTGGGGCTGGGGCAGGAAGAGAAGAGAGAGAAGAGCTCTCTCTGGGGACTGTTAACTCTGAAGCCTACAGCCCACCCCTGAGGGTGGGAGAAACCCAAGGAGACGGGGGGGGGGGGGGGAAGGGGGGCAGGTTCTGTCAACAACAGACCTTGGGGCTGCAGTTCAAACTCATCTCCATCCAGGCAAAGACCAAAAATGTGGGAGCTGAGAGGGATTTCCAGGAGCAGGCTACGTTTCCTGGAGGCACAAGCTGCCCAAGGTGGGGACTCAGGCTCATGGTTCTGAGTTCTCAGGGTGTGGGATACCCTGAGCACTGGCACCCTGGGGTGAAAATCTTGTCTCACCTCTATAACAACCCTTCTGCAGCCTCAGGACTTGCTGGTTCACTCTGCAGATCCCTGGACAAAAATTGGCTCAAAGTGGACAAAATGTATTGGGAAGGGAAGGGAAGGGAAGGGAAGGGAAGGGAAGGGAAGGGAAGGGAAGGGAAGGGAAGGGAAGGGAAGGGAAGGGAAGGGAAGGGAAGGGAAGGGAAGGGAAGGGAAGGGAAGGGAAGGGAAGGGAAGGGAAGGGAAGGGAAGGGAAGGGAAGGGAAGGGAAGGGAAGGGAAGGGAAGGGAAGGGAAGGGAAGGGAAGGGAAGGGAAGGGAAGGGAAGGGAAGGGAAGGGAAGGGAAGGGAAGGGAAGGGAAGGGAGAACATGGAATGCCAAAAGCAGCCACTGTTGGGAAAAGAGAACAGTTGCAATTATCTGAGGCTGGAATTTTGCCAGTAAAAACGTTCCTCTTGTTTCTCTTGGCTTCACTTGATCTCAATTGCCTTAAAAAAAAAGGAGGGAGAGAGAGATTAAAATCACAATTTCCTTTCCCTTTCCTTTCCCTCCCTTTTTCTCCTCTTCCCCCCCCTTTCCCCCCCCCCCCTCTCTCCTTCTTTCCCCCTCCAAGGAGACCCCAATGCACCACAGAACTTGCAAGGAGCTAATGATGTTTTTCACCCTCAGTGGCCTCTGCCCGCTCCAAAAGGCACAGTCAGAATTCCTAAATGCACCTAAAAAGCCAAGATGAGTATCCCCCAAAGTCACAGCCCTGCTCCAGCTAATCCAGATCAGCCAATTAAACTCTTAATTAAATTCCCCCAGTCATTTATCCATTTATCCATGTAAATAAATATACATGGAGATATACATAGCCACAGGCATAGCCATAAATATATATATATTTATATATGCATCTGTGTAGGCATGGATCCTTTTATCTTGAAATCTCTGGCTGTATATATAGGAGCAGGAAAAGAGGAACAAATCATCTTTAAATTGCTTAACTTTCCCTTCATGGAAATTATCCCTGCCAAGGAGTGAAGAGCGATCAGGGTGACTCTTGTATCTGTTCACCTGCCTGGGAGATGTAGAGTTTGAGTCCTTTTGGAAGGTGTTTGTATGACAAGGGGTATTTTAGGGGGGGGGGGGGGTGTAAATAACCTCTCCTAAACCAGTGGCTGAGGTCTCTGCCCATCTCAGGGAGTCCAGGAGGCAGCAGCATCCTCCTAAGAGCATCCTCCACCCCTCCACGGGGCTGCAGAGGGGGGCGGAAGGATAAAACCTGAGTCGCCAACCTCAAGCTTAGTCCATGCTTTTTATTTTCTATTTATTTGGCTGGGAAGAAATGGGAGATTTGCAGATTTTAACCCCTTCATGCCAGGAATTCCCTTTTGCCCTGGGGTAAGGGATGGCTGCAAAGCTCCCGGACCGGCGGCCACCGTGGGGGTGTCTAAGTCAAGGCAGAAAAAAACCTCAAAACGACACCAAAATCTGCTTTTTTTATATATCACTGTTTGATTTGGGACCCCTCCGGTCCGCGGGAAGCTCCTGCCAGCGCGAAATGCGGCTTTGTTGGGATAAAACCCTTTTACCCCTCAGTTCTCTTCCCTTAATCCCATCCGGTTATAAAAATTAATTCGGGCTAAAAAATAATCCGTGTATTTAGACTCCTCAATTTGAATTTATGACATAAACAGGGGCCTTTAATCTTATTTTGGCTTCATTTTTTTTTTAATTTTTTTTTATTTTTATTTTTATTTCTATTTTTATTTTATTTTTATTTTTATTTCTATTTTTATTTCTATTTTTATTTCTATTTTTATTTTTAAAATTTCTATTATTATTTTTATTTTATATTTATTTTATTTCTTATTTCTTATTTATTATTTATTGTTTATTGTTTATTATTTATTATTTATTATTTATTATTTATTATCCATCCACTTTGCATTCAAACCTCCCGGTTCTCCAAAACCTCCCATTTCTTTTTAGTTTTTTTATTGAAAACCTCAAAATCCTCCCCAAATCTTGGTGCTTTTCTCGGGTGCTTGGCACATCCCTGCAGTTTTTCCAGCATTGCATGGAAAAAAAAAATAAACCCTCCTCTTTGCAACAAGGAGCAAAGCCAGGAGTTTGGAATAACTTTCAAGCATGGCTGGAAAAAATAAGGGAGGAATATTTCGGGGGGATTCGGATGGAGGGGGAAAAAAAGAAGGAAGAAAAAAAAATTAATATTTGAAATATTATTTGGAGATGAGAAAATTGCTACAGGCCGGTAACCAGTGATGATGTATTTGGCAGCTAGGGATGCCAACGGGGATGCTGAAAGAGCAATTCGGTGGGGAATAAATCCTGGTGCCCAAAAAGCAGCTCGGAAAAAAAAAAATCCCAATTTTCATCAAAAATCCCCACAGGATGCAGAAGGGTGGGATTTTTATCTACCACGGTCCCAAGTTTTCGGGCAAGTAGGGAAAGGAGCTGGTTTTGATGGAGCTTTGCTAAATCCCAAGCGAAAATTTTCTTGTCCACTTAAAAAATAAATAAATAGGGAAAAAAACCTATTTTCTCTAAAAAAAATTTAAATAAATAGGAAAAAATTCTATTTTCCCTGTATTTTTTCACTCCTGCTTCTCAAGGGGAGGAAGAAAGAGAAGGGGGAATTAAATTAAGGAAGATGCCAAAGCTGTAGCTGGGGTGACACCCCGGGAAAAATCACTTTCTTCCACCAAATTTATGCGCATTTTTTTAATTTGAAGACTGGAGAACGGGTTCTCTCTCTCTTTTTTTTGATTGGTTTAGATAGCGACTCTATTGATTTGCTTAGATAAAATATGGTTTATAGCCAGGATCTTTCCTAAAGTCGATCGTTTTACCCTCAGAGCTTCAGGTGCCTTTACCAGAAGTCAGGAGAAGACAAATAAAGAGAAGAACTCGGGGGAGATGGGTCCCCAAAAGGAATTTTACAGGGAGTTTTGGGGGTTTTGGTGGTGTTCCCGTAGATAGCTCTAGGAGGTCTCCAGCTCCCAAGGTGCATTTACATATAATAAAGGCATATTACGTAAGGTTAATGTGGTGTAATCAGTGCAGAAGCCACCGAACCACTTTCTTTCCCATCGCCAACACACTCCCAAGAGCTGCCTGAAGTTCCCACCTGGCGTTCCCTGTAGTCGTGTTGAAATATCAATTCATTTTCCCCCATTTCCTCTCCCCTTCTTTCTCACCTGATGGATTTTTTTTTTGAGCCATTCAGCTCCCGAATTAAATCCTTGACAGCGGGTCGGGGATGCTTTGGCTCTCCACAGGATCTGCGAAGTGAAAACAAGGGGATGAATACAATCCTAAGGAGTTGAGGAACCCAAATGTCCCCGTGCAAATCACCAGGCATTCTTTCAGGGACATAATTATATGGTCCTCATTAGAAAGACTCAACCCGACATCGGACTTTGAAAGCGAGCTGGTGGGAAGACGAAATACAAAGCTTGGACCCGGTTATCTGGAATTATTTTTGCAGGAAAATTGGATTAATAACATTGGGGGGGGGGGGGGGTAGTAGTGTTTATTTTGGGTTTTGGAATAAGGAATAAAGACTAATTAATTGGAAAATAAATAATACTGAAGTACCTCCGAGGGTTTCAGCATCCCTCCGAGGCAGAGCTGGAAACTGGTTTATTTTCGGGATAAACACAAAGGAATAGGCACAACCACGGGAGGGAAGAGGTACTGGAGGAAAGATTTTAAAGGAGTGTCTTATATATATATATAAGGTATATAATCTGTATTATTTTATATACATATAAGGTATATAATCTGTATTATTTTATATATATGGTATATTTATATATATCATATATATGGTATATTTCTATATATCTTATATATATATGGTATATTTACATATATCTTATATATATTGTATATTTTTATATATCTTATATATGGTATATAATCTGTACAGGATACACAATAATTGGAGAGATAGAGGGCTGCATGGAGAGGAAGATGGATGGATGGATGGATGGATGGATGGATGGATGGATGGATGAATGGATGGATGGATGGATGGATGTGTTGCACAAATTCAGCTTGGCCCACTGTGGCCAAGCCCTTTGAATAAATTAATTACGATTTCTACACGAACTTAGAGCTAATTTGGAGAGAAGCAAACCTCCAAAATGCCCTGCAGCTTTGTGGGATGGGGAAAGAGAGGTGTAAGGAACCCCCCCCCCCCCCTCCGAGAATTTTGTCCCCGAGGGAGTGAGAGGCAGCACCCACACCCCCCAAACTCCCCTCCTCCTCGAGATCTATGGGGGAACCCTCACCTGAGCCAATCCCTGCGTGGGTCACCGCGGTCCCACTCGAGTCTGGCAGCCTCAAGGCAGGGGGGGACTGGCGAGGGGGGTTCGGGGACGAAGAGGACCCCGTGGGCTCTGGCGAGTCCGACCAGCATCACCCCCTCCACCACCCTTACCCTTGCCGAAATTCGGCTGAATCAGGCAAACTGGGCTTACACTTAAACACCAAACCTCTTACACCTCCAAAATAACTACAACAGAGGAAAAAAACCCCGTATTTTCACTCCTTTTACGCCCCCAAATCCGTGCGTGTGTCTCCCCCTACCCCGCAGAGCAGGGTGAATCCTCACCCCCAACACACCCCAAGGAGGAAAATCCGACACAACTCCTAGAAAGGCATTTTATCCTTTTAAAGTCCTTTTAAAAGGTCACCAGGAGAAAACTTTTAACCACCGAACTTTTTTCCCAGCTCGGCAGACACAAACCCACCCTCAGACACCCCCCCCCCCCCCCCACCCTACTCCCCCGCCTTTCCCTGCTCATTTGCAGCCGCCCCGAGGAAGACTCCGCTTTACACACTCGCCCTTTAATGCGGAAAAGCCTCAGCCTGACAACACAAAAGCCGATTTTTTTTAAGGTTGGGGAGTCTTTTTCGTCCTGGCAAAGGCGAATCCTGAAGAAAAAAAACCCACGAACAATTGTGGAGGGGGATTTTCCACGTGTTTGTGGAGGGAAAAAAGCACATAGGGAGCTGTGCGGGTCACTCGTGGCATGCCAGAGCCTGAGGAAGCCTTGGAAAACAGGGAGGGAAAACTACTTTTCTCCCTCCGTTTTCTTTTTTCTTTGCCAATAATGGAGCAAAATCCCTTTTCACCCCTTTTTAAGCGAGTGCTGGGTGAACATCTATTTTGTTGGTGCTTTGGATGCGCTGGGAGAAGGGAGAAAAGGGGTGAAAAGGCAACAGTCTTACCAGGGTTTGGGGGTTTCTCAGCTCATCTCTAACCCCAAAATCCATTATTTGGGGTTTAACCTTGTGAAAGAAGAATTTAACCAGGTTCTTGGCATTTAGGAGAGACTCTTAGTATTAAAAAGAGTGTTTTACTCGCCGTGGAGGATGAGACATACCTGAGGTGGAAGCACAGTCCTACTCCGGGGTGCACATCCAGGTTATTCCCATCCAGGCAGATAAAAATCCTGCCAAAAATGCAAAATGTCCCATCCCACACACAACCCGCACGCGGTTTTGGGGGGTAAACACGGCGATTTCAGCCTCTTCCTACCAAGGTATCACTTGATTTCCCTAAGCATTCCCTCTTCTTTCAAATTCACCCCAGCAAATAACACATTTTGGATCAAGCTGGGATCTCTCCATTCACCAAATCTGATTTGATTATTAGTATTAATATTATTATTTTTAATTTTTCCCCTTTTCTTGCCGCTTTGCTTATTGCATACATATTTCCCCGAGCTGATCCCTAATAAATCCCAAGTTTTCCATACTGAGTTACGCTTCTCCCACCACGATGCTGCTTGGAAATGGAGATTGCATCGCTCAGTGTGAACGTGTGGGCACCGGTCGCGTCTAGTTAGCATTTATATTCCTCTATTTATCACACGCTAAACCCCAGATTGGCAAACACAGTTCATTTAAGTTCATTTTCCACCTCTGGAAGTGAATCTCTGCAGTGTTTTCCTTTGGAAAACGTGAATAAACCTGGCAGAGACCTCCCACCCTCCTCTCTCAATCCCTCCGAGCAGCTCCAAGGAATTAAATATTTGGACATCAAGTGGACCAAGAAGTAAATAAGTTTGGGTGGGAGAAGGGGAGGAATAGCTCTGAACACACAGCTCTCCTACAATTGATTCGGAAGACTATTTGGCAAAAGAAAGAAGGTTTCTTACATTGGCCTGGTGTTTATCTTCATCCTTCCAAAAACGCAGCTTGAGTTCATTCGGTACCAGGAGATGGGGGGGGAAAAAAAATAACCCCGGATCGTTGCAATCCCACGGCCCTAAAAAAAAAAAACCACAACCCACCAACCCCACCCCAAACCCAACCCAAACAAAGCCCCTCTGATTTGCAAACAAAGAAATCAAACTGCATTTTTTGAAAGGGGGAAATAAATCCCCATCCGAAGGCAAAAGGCTCTAAAGCACCTGAGCATCCCTCAGCTCTTCTCCCTCTTTCTCTCCCGGAGAATATGAAGGCAAAAAAATGATGAGAAGCGATAATTACCCTCTCCAGATCCCACTTTGTTGACACCAGCCAGACCAAATGGCCCCCTTTTCTTTTGTCAGTGCTTCAGGCGACCTCCTGTTTTAACTTGGAATTGAACTTGGACTTCCGACCAGACAGGGGCCCTAAATTGAGGCAGATATTTTATTTGTCTGTCTCTGAATCGCTGAGGCAAGAAGCACCTATTGCACCGGGCCAGCGTGGGAAATATTCATATTGATAATTATTAATATTAATAATAATACTATTATAATATTAATAATAGTAATCGGTGGGGAAATGCCAAGAGCTGGAACATTCCGCAGTGGCTGAAAAAAAAAAAACCCCAACCCAAACAACAAAACCGCACCAAAAAAAATAAAACCCCAGAAAGCCCTTTTTTTGCCTCAAAATGTGTTGTCGATGTGGAAGAGGCAGGAGGAGAGATGGGAGGGATCAAAGGGGCAGCGGGATTTGAGGAGCACACCCCCCCACACCTCCGACATGCTGCCGCGTTGTCCCCCCGAGGGTGATGGGTCAGATGAGTGGGACCAAGAGATTTTTACCTCTTTTTTTTTGCTCCTCGATGGGATTTTGGTGGGGGGGGAGGGGAGAAGAGCAAAATCACAGTAAATAAAGTAGAAGGGGAGGTTTGCCTTTGCAAATCTACCTCTGGCCCTGCCTTGGGGGGGGAACAGGAGGGATATATATATATAGTGTATGTATTCACTATATATTAGTGTATATATATATATACACACACTATATATAGTGTATATATAGTGTATATATATATATAGTGCATATAGTATATATATAGTGGATATAGTATATATATAGTGGATATATAATGTATATATATAGTGTATATATTATATATATAGTGGATATATAATGTGTATATATATAGTGGATATAGTATATATATATAGTGGATATATAATGTGTATATATATAGTGGATATAGTATGTTTATAGTGGATATAGTATATATAGTATATATATATAGTGTATATATACTGTATACACTATATATTAGTGTATACACTAATATAGATTTAATTATTTCCCCTTTCTGGGTAGCAAAATTATGGAAAACCAAAGAAAAACACGCAAAGAACATCCTCAAGATTTAGAGGGCATCCCCTCCAAGCTGGGGGGATGCTAATGAGGGTGGGTGCTGGGAGCAGGTTGAGCTGTAATATATATATATATATATATATATATATATGTTAAAAAATAATTAATAAGTAAATAAAGGCTGGAAAGGAAGAAAAAGGGGGGGGAAAGCCTCAGGGTGAATCCACTCCGAACAGGTTGCAGGAATCTGACAGGTTGGGAAGGAGAAAAGCCGGATCGTCTCGGGTCAGGCTCAATTCCCTGTCTGACACCACCCGAGACGGTTTGATCCAGCCCGGGGAGGGGGTGATGGTGGTGGTGGTGAGAGAGTAACCTGATATTGTGTTTCCGTCTTTCCTCCTCTCCCTTGAAAAGCATTTCAATTAAAGATTAACTGTTGGGGAGGGGGGGTTATTCCTTATTTATTTTTAAATTGATTTATTTATTCCCTGTACAAACATCCCCAGTAAGAGGAGGGGGGTGCGAAGAACTGGTGACAAACCCAACTGCTGGGACAAATGGAAGTCTGATGCAAAACTTCCCCCTACCCCCCTCTTTTTTTCGGGGGGAGGGGGGTGTTTGTGGGTTTTTTTCCTCGTCCATTTTTGGGTGCAATGCGTCAGGGCAGAGAAGACTGTCTTTAATTTGATTTTCCCGTGTTATTTCAGGCATTGCTTTTCCAAGAGTGCTGCTAAAGCTTGGCCACAGCCTCCTGCCTCCCTGCTTGGATTAATTCAGCTTTTTTTTTTTTTTTTTAATTCAGGATTTTATTTTATTTTGTTCTTTTTCTCTCTCAAGAAAAAAAAAAAAAAGAAACAACACACAAAGTTTGGGAAAAAAAAAAAAAAAAGTCCCTTTGACTTTTATTTATCCAAAGCACATTTTGAACAAAGCCTGGGAAAGCTTTCCTTGGATTCCTCTGCAAGAATATGAGATTTAGTGGAATAGTTGTTGGGGTTTTTTGGGTTGGGGTTGTTTTGGTTTTTTTTATTCCTCGCTAAATTGGTATTCCAGTGGGGAAAACTGTCTGTTGATCTCAGATTTTCTCATACCACGGGCTCTCATTTCCCTGAGGGCTCAAAAGTTTAAAATTCCCCTCCTTTATTTTCCCCCCTCCCCCCCAAAAAAAAAACACCCAAAGAATAAAATGGAAAGGCAATTTTTCTTTCTAAATCCAGGTAGGGATTTGTTTTTCCCAGTGTGAGTGAATCGTGTTTTAGAGGCACCGACAGCGGCTGGAGCCGATTTGCCGTCAATAAAACTCATACCTTGGCTATTTTCCTTTGGATAGGTTGGATAGGAGATGTCTGGGGGTGGGAAGAATCAGAAATACTCTTGGGTTTGGGTTTTTTTATTTTCCTCCAGAAAATGGTGTATCGAGGGTGTGTGTGTGTGTTTAAATCTTTAGAACTATTTTTTTAGGGGGGAAAAAAGTAGGGAAAAGGGGAAAACGAAGGGAAATTAAAAAGGGGCAAGGAAAAACATCCATGTGCTGCGGATTTGTGGTGAATTATTTCCATCCAGCTCCTAACAGAAAGAAAGGATTTGCTTTATTTTCTTTATTCTCTTCCACCCCATCTCTTCCATTTCTCTTTTTTCCTTTTTTATTCCTTTTTTTTTTCCCCCCAGCATATGTGGATAATTAAAAAAAAAAAAAAAGAAAAAAAAAAGGGATTTTATCACAAAATTCCTCAGATGTGGAGTTTTATTTTGGGTGAGATTTCCCTGGCCTGCAGAAGCAGCGCTTGAATTGGAGCCAGGGGAGATGTGCACAAATGTGCTCTCTAGGTGTTTTGGCTACGGGGGCATCAGTATCTTCAGAGCAAGAGTTATTTTCACACGTTTGGGGCCGTAATCCCTCTTTTTGAGAGTTCGCCTTGAATACCTACAAGTCAAATGAGCTTTTTACTTCTGCTTTTTTGAGGTATTTTTTAACGCAATGTCTTGGAAACCTCGAGATATCCGGCTGCAAACCCGGGTTCACCTGCAAATCTCTGCACCGCTCTAAATTCCACTGGGTTATATATATTTTAAAGGGGAGGGTGGCAATAAAGAAAATGGCTAATATAAAGGAGAAAGGGTAGCAAACTGCCTTCAAAACCAGTTGGAGATAAGGTAAAGAGAAGCAACTTGCAGTTTTGCAGAGTGGAACAGAGCTGGGCATCACGAGGAGAAAAAAAAGGAGAGATATTTATTTATTTGCTTGTATTTTCTTTTCCTTCCCACGAATTCGGAATTGAATGGGTTGCTTTTTTCCTTTCTAGAGCTTGAATAAAAAAAATAAAGAAATCAATACACCGAATTTCTCCCAGGGTCTGTCTTCAAGGGGGTAAGGAAAGGGAAGGGGAACCAGGAAAAATCCATACTTGTCTTCAAAGGAGGAGAATTCAGCTGCTTTCTTCTCGGAGCCCGCTGGTAGACAAGAGAGGGAACCTCTCCCTGCAGAAATATCCATATAAAGTCTTTTTTTTTCCCGGAGGATTCTGCAAGCCTAAAGCCGGCATGAGGGTGAAAAAGAGGGATTTAATCAATAATTGATTTAATAATCAATATTATTTGATATTGGTCAATTTTCCTTCTGATTTCCCTAATTTTAAATATATATATATATATATTAATAATCCTGAAAATGGGATGCTGCGGGGATGGTGATTGAGCGATGAGGACTCTCCCAGCCTTCCTGCACAAGAAGAGGAATATTATACTTTTAAAAAAGAGCTTGGGAGGGGGGAAAAAAAAAATCCTATGAACCAACTCCGAACCTAAGGAACGCGTCTCACATCAGCTCTTGTTCCTAATTGCTCCTTTCCCCTCTTCCTATTTTTTTTCTTTATGGTACCACTCTCCTAAGCGGTTCCACATTTTAGTAAGTGTAAACATCCCTGGGTTGGGTTGGGTTCATTAACCCACTCGCCATCGCGGGGAGAACCGCCCTGAAAAGCTGAGGGGTGGCTGTTTGGGTGTGAAAAAGGAACATTTTTTGCTATGAAACCCCGAGTTTAGGAGCTGAGGTTTGGTTTTGTACATCGACCCTTCTCCTCCCTTCCCAGCCATGGACCCTTCCCCAGGATACCACCCGCTTAAACTTGATCTTTCTCCTCCGTTACCTCGCTAAAAGGACCTTTCCTTTTTATTCCCCTCTCTTTTTTTTTTTAATCCCTTATCTTTTTCACTCTCTCTTTTCCCTTTCCCTCTTCTTTCCCCCCTCTCTTCCCCTTTGTTCTCCCCTAATTTTCACACCCTCGCTAACCCACCGAATTACCAAATCCCTCCTTTCCTCAATCCTCTTTTTCCCCAGGACTCCCAATTCAAATTCCCTTCCCAAAATAACCCAATTTACTCTTCTTTCCTTTTAATCCCTCCTGGTATCCACCTTCCTCAGGTCTCCTACCTCAACTCCCGAGCGCCTGGACACTGAGCTTTGCCCGCTGCCCGCTCCGCGCTGCGCATCCCCCGCTCCGCGCTGCGCATCCCTCGTTCCGCCTCTATTACCCTTACCATAAATCTTTACATTTTTAACATTAAATCCCCTTCCCACGCCGCGCAGAGAGGACACATGCTACAAAATGTTAACTGCTTCATAAAAATTAAAGGCGCAAAAATAGAAAAGAAAATCAAATAAAAATAGGAAGCTGCTGGGGGAGGAAAGGGGGGGGGGGGGGGGTTCGTTCAGCTCCCCACGACCCTTCCCCCCCGACGTGGCGGACACCCGGCTTTAATTTACGTGTCTTGCTCGGCTTCTTCCATCATCCCTCCAAGCCATGTGGTTCCTGGGATGGGGAGGGATGCTGCTCCTGGGTGATTTCCGCGTGGACTCAAAGCACTTTGTGGAACTCAGAGGATCGCTTTTATTTATTTGGGTCTTTTAATTTAATTTTAATTTAAATTAAATTTTGTTTAAATTTTTTTCTTTTTATTTCCCTTTTTATTTTCCTTTTATTCTTTCTTTCCCTTTTTCTTTTCCTTTTTTTCTTTCTTTTTCTTTTTCTTTCTTTTTCTTTTCCTCTTTCTTTCTCATTTTCTTTTTCTTTATTTTTCTTTTCCTTTTCCTCTTTTTCTTTTTCTTTTTCTTTCTTTTTCTTTTCCTTTTCCTTTTCCTCTTTATCTTTTTCTTTTTCCTTTTCTTTTCCTTATCCTCTTTTTCTTTTTCTTTTCTTTTTCTTTTTCTTTTTCTTTTTCTTTTTCTTTTTTTCTTTTTCTTTCCTTTGTCTTTTCCTTTGTCTTTTCCTTTCCTTTTTCTTTTTCTTTGTCTTTTCCTTTCCTTTTTCTTTCCCTTTGTCTTTTCCTTTGTCTTTTCCTTTCCTTGTTCTTTTCTTCTTTTCCTTTTCCTATCTTATTTTTCTCCTCTTTTCCCCCTTCTCTTTCCCCTGCCTTTTTCAGATCCGCTCTCAAAACCTGCTCCGAGCCCTCGGGAGGTGCCGCATCCCCACAAAATCCATCCCCGGCGCTGCCAGGGCTCCTTCGCCTTGAACTTGGACTTCGACGGCTCTTTAGGACGCCGAAAATCCCTCCTCGGCAGCTCGGAGCGGGGCAGGTGAACTGAGAGGTCGCCTTCGGCCCTTTACGGGCTTCCCTTGTGGGGGTGAGAGGTGTCCCCGCCTCCAGGATTTGGGGGTTTTAAGGTTTTTTTTTGTCATTTTCCAGCCTCTTTTAAAGTTTTCCCCCTCCTTTTTCTTTCTGCTACTGGGAAAAATTGGACGAGGATGAGCTGGGAAGCGAAGCGCTGGGCTGGGGAAGGGCAACACCCCCAAAACCAGCAGCACCGAGGGATGGTTTTAGGATTCAAGGGGTCACACGCTGCGTGGAGGGGTGTCCTGTGTGGGGACGCACCCCATGTGGGGAGCGACAGGGACAAGCGGGGACCATCTAGAGGTTTCCTAGGAGGATCCCTCTTCTCACAACACTCCCCAGGAAAATTTAGGGGGAAATGCAAAGGAGACCACCCCACTTCTCCCAGCTCAAGGCACAACCTTCCTTTACAAATACCCATTTCCCCTCACTTTTCTGTCTTTTTCTATATTTTTTGGGTGCTGGAGACCTTTGAACCTCCTCCCCCTCTTAGGAACTCCTGCCCCCGGGGGTTCTCCGAGGGCTGCGACACCCCCTTCGATGTGTTCCCCCTCTCCATCCCTATCCCTCCCCCGACAGACCCCCTTTCCCCCCTCCCCGCATTATCTGTGTCCCGTGTCGTGTGTACCCCACCACCTTTGTCCTTACCTGAAATATTTATCACCGAACTATTAAATATCAAACTCAAACGTCCCTCCCGCGTGGTGAAAATACAATTATTTTGGAGTCTAGCAGGAAAATGGGGATGGGGGAGTGTTTGGTTGGGGGGGATTTGGGGGAGGGGGGGACACGGGGAAGACACAGCACCTTGCGCTGGAAAAACTAGACGACAGGTTCCAGGTGAAAAAACATATTGGGGGAGCTCGAAGCATCGTGGGGTGGTCGTCTGAGGTATCGCGGGTGGGTGGTTGTCCTTGTATACCCCCCCCCAGGCATAGGTTAGAGCATCCTTCCCCCCGGGGAGAGGGGGGAATAGCCTCCAAAGGAAAACAACCGTGTCCCGTGTCCTCCCACGCGTAGGGACACGGGGGGAGCACACACACTACACCCCCCCCCGGGCGCTTGGGCAGGGAGCCCCCCCCCTCGCCCCCCACGCGTGGCTCTTTGTGCCGGCCTTTCCTTCTCCCCCCACCCCCCCCCACCCCTCGACGGGGAGGGGGAATCACCCCGCCTTCAATGGGAGGGAGGTGGGGGGGTGTGTGTGGGAAACAAGACAACCAATGAGCTTGGCGGCGGGGTCACGTGGGCGGGGACACGTCGGGGCGGGGGGGGGCCCGGGGGGGCGTGGCCGCGGTGGATTTCTTAATGGAGCGGCGGCGGCGGGGCGGCGGCGCATGCGCGCGCGGCGCCGATATGTTGGGGGGGTCGCGGGGCGGCGGGGCGCGGCGCGGAGCTTCCCCCGACGGCGGCGGCGGCGGCGGCCGAGGAGGAGGAGGAGGAGGAGGCGGAGGAGGAGGAGGAGGAGGCGGCGGCGGCGGGAGCAGCTCGGCATGACATGACGGCACCGCTCGGTCTCCCCCCGCGTTGGCCCGACGGCCTCGCCTGCCGCTGCGAGGACGCCCCGCGGGAGAAGAACCGCATGGAGGGGCTGGGGCACTGCCGGGAGATGATGCCCCACGCGGGACTCGCCGTACCCACCGCCCCGCCGCCGCCTCCGCCGCAGGGAACCGCGTACGCCGAGTTGGCGGCTGCCGAACCCCCTCGGCAATGCCCGTCGGGGGCGGCTTCCAGCGCGGCGCTGGGCTACGGTTACCCCTTCGGCGGGGGCTACTACGGCTGCAGGTTGTCCCACTCCCACGGAGTCAACTTGCAGCAGAAACCCTGCGCCTATCACCCCGGGGAGAAGTACCCCGAGGCCGGCGGGCCCCTGCCCGGCGAGGAGCTGCCGTCGAGGGCCAAAGAATTCGCCTTTTATCCCGGTTTTCCCAGCTCCTACCAGGCGGTCCCTGGCTATTTGGACGTGTCGGTGGTACCGGGGCTCGGTGGTCACCCGGAACCGAGACACGACGCTTTGCTTCCCATGGAAGGTTACCAACACTGGGCTCTTTCTAATGGCTGGGATGGGCAAGTGTACTGCTCCAAAGAGCAATCGCAGTCTGCACACCTCTGGAAATCACCTTTCCCAGGTAGGCTGCTTCGGCTACTGGCGTGTTCGCCTGCTTCCCAACCGCCAGCTCCCACCGGAGGTGTGGATGTGCGTGTGTGCGGATGAGTGTGCATAAATATATATATATATATATATATATATATATATGTATATACACGTATCTAGCTGTATGTGTGTATATATATATATATATATATGCACATATACAGCTAGATACGTGTATGCCTGTATATGTAATTAAAGGGAAAGAAATGGCTCTGGAATGCCTCCCGTGCAAGGCAATGTGTATGAACATGTATGGGAAAGAAGGTGAAGCAATCATTTCTGAATCAAAATACACGCCGTGAGCTTGCTTGGAAAGTAACTTTGCCGTTTAATTCTTCCCTTTCTTCTCTCCTCCCTCTTGTTGCCTCACCTAAAAAGCGTCTCTCGCTGCCTTTCTCTTCATTTTCCCCTCTGCTCGCCACTTCTCTAAAGGCAGAAAGCATAAAAAAAAGGGGGGGGGGGGAAATAAATAAACCCCTTCTCTAGTGGTTGGGTCGAATAAGAAGTGTCGGGGGCTGGGACAGTAAATCATATCACGATTACACACAATTATAGGAATAGGTGTCAAGTGACAAATGAATGTGTTTGGAGGGGAAGGAGGGAGGCAGAGGGTTGGGGGGGGTGTGGAGGGGAGGGCTGTGGGGCTTCTCCGCCAGGTCAGACAGGCATCCTGCCCGACTGACAGTCGGGAAGGCAAAACCTCTCCTTAGAGCATCTTTTAGTCCAGGAAATTTGTCGCACTCTTCCCATCCTGGTCCCACCGGGCCCGGGCGGCTTCGTGCCCCGACGGTAATAGGGGGAGGAAGGTGATGGTAGGTGCTGCCTACTGGTACCTCTCCCCAGCCTTCTTCCAGCCTCCCAGTCCCAGCACTGGGTGGGGAAGGACGCAGGAGCCTGAGGGGGAGCGGGGTGGGAGAGAACGGACAATAAATGGGGCGCGGGGGGGGGACACGACGCTACAACATCTTGGATGGAGAGAAAGGAGGGGTCGCGTTAGTCTTTGGAGGGGGGAACATTGGGGCACATCGGTTTATGTATTTTCCCTCTTCGGGACAAAGGGGGACGGAGGAATGGGTTTTCTGGGGAGCTGGGGGCGCGGGGTGGGGGGGGGGTGGGGGGCAAATGCATTGTTGTCTGTATAATGAGTGTCCGGGTTTCGGGGGGGGGGTGGGGGGGGGGGGGTTGTGTGTGTGTGTCTTCGCATTCGAGATGTATTTTGGGGAGCTGCCTCCCCCGATGCTTTCTTCCCCCCATCGCCTGCGGTTCTGGTGAAAGACATTTCCGAACCTCACCATTGGCCTTTGCGGCACCCTCAGCATCAAAACCCCCCTCCCTGTTCCTCCACTCAAAGAGCCGATCGCCCCCAAAGCTCCCCTAGGGGCTCCCCAATTAACTCTGTCAGCCATAATTGGGGCTGTGCTGCCTGCGGAGCAGAGCTCGCCTCCATCTTCCCTCTCCAGCTAGCTGGGTCACACCTTTGCGGCGAGGAGCTTCTTCGTCCAGGTCACCACACACACACACACACACACCCTGGGCAGGGGGCTGGGACTTCCCGAAAGCTTGGGGGAACCTCTTTGTGTGTGTTCCCCCCTGTACAAGGGGTGAAGATGCTCCCAGCATCCCTGCTGGACCCATTCCCAGTAGCCCCTTTGCAAAGCACAGAGCATTCCCCCTCTCCTCACCCCAAAAAGAGGGATTGGGGAGGGTAGGGGGACGGCTGGGGTTATTCTTACTGGGTTCTCCCCACCCCACCTGGTCCCTGAGGGGTTTTCCGGGCTGCACCAAGCCGACGAAAGGGGCTGGGATGCGGGGGATGCACTTGTCTCTGCACGGGGCTCGGTGTTGGGGGGGACGGGGGGTGTGTGTGTTTATGCATCTGCGGGATCCCCCAGATTTACTGCTGGGGAAAAAAATAAGTGAGTGGGGGGGGGAAGCTCCTAATATTGCCCCAAATCTATCCTTTTGGAATATCCCTTTGATTACCCCCACACATATATTACTCTGCTGGTTGACTTGATGCCACTGGTTTATCAGAGTGCACCGTGTCTCCAAGAAAAACAGGCTTCCACCTCGTGAATTATGAATATTGTGTTACTACTACTATTATTACTACCACCATTATATTATTACTACTATTATTCCCCTCGCTGGATGCATTTTCTTTTTCCCCTCTCTCCCTCCTTCTCCTCACTTGCATTCCTCCCCTCTTTATCTTCCTTCATCCCCCCCCCCCGCTTTCTTTCTCTCCCCGACATGCAGAAATCCACACTCTTCCTCATGCTGTTTTAATTGATTTATTTTGATTTATCGATTTATTTTTACATCCAGACGTGGTGCCCTTGCAACCCGAAGTCAGCAGCTATCGGAGGGGCCGAAAAAAAAGAGTTCCTTACACCAAAATCCAGCTGAAAGAGTTGGAAAAGGAGTACGCGGCCAGCAAATTCATCACCAAAGAGAAGAGGAGGAGGATTTCGGCCACCACCAACCTGTCCGAACGCCAAGTAACTATCTGGTTCCAAAACCGGAGGGTCAAGGAGAAGAAAGTGGTGAGCAAATCCAAGACAGCGCATCTCCACGCCACCTGACAGAGGATGACTCTGGAGGAGAAAGGGCAAGGGGAAGAAAGCAAGGAGCGTAAATATTTATCTGGTAGTTTGTATGATAAACATCATGGGGACTCTGCTGATTTCAAGTCATTATTTAAAAGAAATGATAATAATAATAATGGGAAGAAAAGAAAAGGAAAAAAAAAAAAATCTCGGCATTCACAAATACCCGCGCGCATCCCCTCCCCCCCACACCCCCCCCCAAAAAAAAAACCACCCCCACACACCGACCGCATCTTTGATTTACCCCCCCTGACTGTGAAAACCCCGGGTTTGCTCGGAGAAACCCACCGCTGCGGTTAAACTGTGTATATTTTTCAAAGGAAATAATGAGAATAAGAAGAATGATAAGCTAAGAGTGTAGTTACGTTAAAGGAAGAGATGAACTCTGAATGTCGCCCTGTAACGCTGTATAGTCTGAACCCCCTCCCCTCTCCCCTCAGCCCCCCAACCTCGCCAATCTTTCATATCTCGGGCCATTTCACCCACCGATGTGTAAATGTATGGAGAACCTATGGCAAAGTTGCATCAGCTTCGTTATTTTCTCGGCGCTAGGGGACGGAAAAATAAGAAATAAGGCTGCTCTTGTGGGAAGAAAAACCATTGCTTGGCATCGCTTAAATAGCCCCACCACTGATTTTAGGGTCCTGGATGGAGATGACTTGCTGTACGAGACTATTTTGGGTCTGTTCTTCTGAGGGTTTCTAGATCTCTGCCGTAAAACTGGAATGTCTCCACTGACAGGATGGAAAATGCACCGTGTTGTCTTGGGGGGGGTGTGTGTGTGTTTGTTTCTGTCCTTCTCTAACCCGGTTGATTATCCCCAGTGGTCTTTGGAGATGTAAAAGCATCCTTTTTTGGGTTGTTTGTTTGTTTTTGGTTCTTTTTTTTTTTTTAAATGTCTTGTATATGTATATAATATTGTGGTGTTCCAGGTAATATGTACCGACTGCAGATGACATTTCTTAAAAATAAATCCCTTTTTTTTTGTTGTTGTTGGTTTGCCTTGAGGAGAGGCTCTTTGTGCACCTCTTTGTAGCCCTCATCCATCCTTCCCTCCAAACGCCTCCTCTTCCTCCCCTTCACCTTCCATAGAACCCAGGAGGGAATCTCCACTGAGAAAGGATGGGGGGGGGGATGGAAAAAATAAATTAAAGGTGGGTGGTGATGGGAATAAATCCGGCAAATTTAGGCAGAAAGAACTTAATAAGAGGCTCGGAGGAGATGCGTGTCCCAAAAGGAGGGTTATTCCCAGGAGGAGTAAAAGCAGAGAAAATAAATTGAGCCAACAGAGTGCTTTTTCAATTTAGTTTTGAAGAAATCATGATTAATTCTTGTCCTTTTTCCCCCCCCCCCCCCCCTCCCGCAATTACCCCGGGTGAAAACGCGATGACTTTTCCGGAGACGCTTCTAATCTCTCTCCATCTCCCTCCCAAAGGACGCGTTTCGCTAAACCTGTTTGACTCCAGCTCCGGCCCCAGATAAAAATCTCCTAACTTGCCCTCTCCCCGCGGAACTTACGCGGCCCCGAGCCGGCCGGGCAGCTTGGAAAAAGAAATACGAGAAAGGAAATTGTTTCCATCGGCGGATTACAATCTGCTTTAATATCTGCGAGATTTAATCACCTCGTTAAATGATCAAAAGGGGAGGGGAAAGGCGAGGGGGGGGGGTGAGGAGTGGGGGAGGGGGGGGAAAAAGGCTTTTAAAGGGATGTGCCCTAAAACAATGTTATTGCGGGTGAAATTCGCACTGAGCGTGTGCGTATATTTATGTGAGGGGGGCAGAGAGAGCAGGCACAAGCTATATAAAGCTATATGGAAAAGAGATCAGCGTTGGCGCCCGCAGAGATACTCTAGGTGGTCAAGATGATATGCATAAGTGCGTATATATAATATATATATAATATAATACAGTATAATATAATGTAATATAATGTAAATTTATATATATTATATATACATTATATATACATTTATATTATATATACATATATATTATATATACACACATTTATGCAAAGGTATATCATGGCATGCTGTATATAACCGTGTTTGTCCGTTCCTTTTTATGATCTGGGCGTCGATGTGTGTGTATCTAAATATATATATATATTTTATATATATGCTACATGTTTGTGTATGGGGCTTGGCGGTGTGCGTGTAATTTATCTAAGTCTGGGTTTTAAGGCGATCTGTGTATCTCTGTCCTATATATAATATACAGCCTATCGCAAGCTATCAATGCTCTTTATATGAATTTATATATAGATAATGCAGAGGAGCACACTTCATATAGATATTTTTATATTAAAATATATATTTTATATATAAAATATTTTTATATATAAATATATATATAAAAATATATATATGAATTGCGTTCCTCTGCATTATTATATGAAATGATGGGTAAACTATATGTACCTTATATATATAATTTATATATACGTGTGCGAGTGCAACCCTCTATCCTATGATGCGAAGCGGTGTGTAGATCTCCTTCACGGTCTGGCTCAGTGTGTATGTATGGCTGTACGTATAGCTTTATAAATGCCTCTAAAAGCGAGATACTCAGGGTGTGTATGTGTAGCGTCTCTCCGCGATGACAGGGTGTCCTCTGGCTCCCATCCCGTCCCCAGAAAACGCCGGGAAAGCTCCCTATGGATTTAGATGTTTCCCCGCAGTTATCCCAAACCTTTTGGAAAGGTGGGATGAGGATTTGTCTAATTAGGGAGATTTGGGGTGGGGGATGGATGCTTTCCTTCCAGCTCCCCACCCCTTCTTGGGGGGTGTGGGGAGGGGTGGTGGTCCAAAAAAAAATAAGGGATCCCTGATTTCACCCCCCAGTCCATGATTTATCCGAGCAGAGAAACACAGGGTGGATCTGATGGCGTTTCTTGCATGTATTTTGGAGAACTCCAGTGGTTTGGAAGCACCGGCGGAGCTTGAATTCTTAATTATTCCCATTATTTCGAAAGGACGCTCTGCTAAGGAAAATATCGCAATACCTCAAGAAACCCATCGCCGCTTCTATAGCGGGATTAAATCCTTGGCGAAACCTACCTTAACCCACGGGAATAATGAGAATATGTGGTTTGGGTGTTGAAAAAAAAAAAAAAAAAAAGAAAAAAAAGAAAAAAAAAAAGAAAAAAAAGAAAAAAAAGAAAAAAAGAAAAAAGAAAAAAAGGAAAAAAAGAAAAAAGAAAAAAGAAAAAAGGAAAAAAAGAAAAAAAGAAAAAAAGAAAAAAAAAAAGAAAAAAAAAAGAAAGGAAGGGGAAAAAAAGCGCAGCTTGCTCTGTGTGTGCAGACACTGCAATGCCTGAGAACAACTCCAGGCAAGCCCAAATTCGACATCCCGACAGCGTGTGTTGCTCTCTGTGGCTCTATTCTTCCTCATTGTGTCTGAATTTCATCAGTTTAGGGGGAAAAAAAAAATACATACAATTCATGAAACTGAGGGTTTTTTTTGAGCGAGGGTTATTGGAGGGAGTGAGGGGAGATGGAGAAATACTTTGATTTTTTTGTTTGTTTGTTTGTTTACGGATGTGGGTAATTGAGCCCAAGTTATTCACGGAGTTTCCAGTTCTTGAAGTTTTTGTCAATTGTGGTTGAATTGGGGAGGGGGTTGTGTGGGGATGGTGTGGTGTGTGTGGAATTGGGCTGGCTGCGTGTCGGTTGGTGTGTCGGTCGCTCTTTCAAATGGCGTGGGAGGAATTAAAGGAGAGGGAGGGGAGAAAACAGATATAAAAATAACACCCCCCCCCAAGCAAAAATACCCTCCCCCCCCCAAAAAAAAAAAACCCACCCCAAACCCGGAGGAGAAACAAGAAATTCATTCATTGCACCTCAGGGCACCGGGGAGGGTTTGATGGTCTTGCTTAGCAGAAATTGGGGAGACCATGAAACCAGGCTCTCTCTCCTGCCATTGCCCACGTTTCCCATGATGTTTTTTTAAATATCCTTCTTTTTTTCCGTGCCGCTCGACCCCCTCCATCCTCCTCGCCCCCCCTTTCCCCGGGGGCTGTGCTGGTACACAAGAGCTGGTACAGAGGGATGCAGGAGATGCTGAGGTGCCGGCTGGGGTTAAGGGAGGGATGGAGACCCCAGAGAATGGGAACCCCGACGGGGTTTAGGAAGCTGTGAGGTCAGGATTGGACCCTCACAAAGCAGAGAGGGAATCCGAGAGCTCCGGATGGACAAACCTTCCCCTTCCCTGTGCATACATCCACGGACACTTGGTCCTCCATGGAATCCCGATGGTTCGGTGGAAAAAAAACACTATATTAGGGGTTGATGGGGTAAAAATCCACCCCCCCGCTTAATTTTTGAGATAAATCCTCCCTGCCAATCCCTCATACGGTCGATTTGGGTTGGTTTATTATCAATATTACCCGGAGGAAGGGCAAAATACAAGCTGCCACTCTACTCATTCGGGTCATCCTCTCCCAGGAGCTTTGAACTTGCCCGGAGGAGAAGGAATTCAAATAAAATTTGCTCTCACACACACAAAACCCGCGGAACGGCTCGGTTATTTCCCTGCTGAAGTTCCGAGCTCCCTAGGACGTGACAACCCGCCCCTTCTCCCTCCCCCATAGGAACAAAAATCCACTTAATTTCTACCTTTCCCCACTTATTTCCTCACATCTCCTTGAGGAAATGACATTGGGGATCACTTCGCTTCGCTTTTCCTTGCTTCTTTATCCATCCTTGCCCGTAGCTCGGTGGGTATTAGGTCAGCAGGCCGTGACGTCACTCCTGTATTACCCTTGACCGTGACTAGGCGTTCTTTGACCTTGACATCACGAGCTGCGGGGATAATAAGCGAGGGGACCCTCACCCTTGATCTTCTCCTCACCAGCCAGCCCCAAGCAGCACCCGCTCCTGTTTACAGATAAACAAGGTGTTATTTGAAGTCTAGACAGGCGGGCTAATGGCCAACAATAAAGCCCTGAAAAGGAAGTTTCCCAAGTTTAGCCTTTTCTTTCCTTTGTATCGAGGACTTTGAATAACTTCCCAACCGCAGCCTTTATGGTAAAATCCGGGACAAGGGATTTCCCTCGCCTTTTTTTTTTTTTTTCCCTCCCTCTTTTTATTTTTTCTTCTCATTTTTCTCTCTATTTTATTTATTTCTTTATTTACCTTTTTTTTTTTAACTTTCTTAAATTGTTTTTTCCTTTTTTCTTTTTTTTCCCTCCTCCCTAACGCATTTTTTTAAAGAATAACTTCCTAATCAGAATGGGGAATTCTACTCTCCCAGCCTTGTGCTCAGTGCAGAGGTGAGTATAACTCTTGCGGGTTAACTTTCTGTTTATTGGTCTTATTTAGGAAAAAAAAAAAAAGAAAGAAGAAGAAAAAAGGCTTTTTGCTTTTTTTTTTTTAGCAGGAAAAAAAAAAAAAGAAAAAGACTTTTTAAAGGCTTTGCCAAGAACTTCTTTCTTTAGGGACTGACAGCCAACACGGTGCGTGTGTGTACACACATCACACGGACTTTTCCAAGCACTGCTGGTTCTTTGCTTTATAAGTTGCCTTGCCTACGTGGTTCAGCACATTTGGGGAAAGCCCCTTGTTTATGGGTATTTAAGGATTCTATCCAGAGAAATGTTGTGTCTCGTGTCGCCTCCACGTCGGGGGGGGGGGGGGGGAAGCTGCTGCCTGGTAGGGAGCTCAGCTGGTTCAACCCACAGTTGGACCAGCCGTGGGTTTAATAAACTCCCTTTCCTCCCCTACCACTTTCTCTTCCTTCACAAGGAGCATTAAATAAGGGAGATCGCGCTTTTCAAGCTCTCCAATTGCGATTTGCTCCAGCGTCTTGAATTCTAGACCATTAACCGGTTTGTTGTTACAGTTCTTGGTGGGGGGGTGGGGGGGTGTGTGTGTTTCATCCCTCCGAGGGAATTACAGTACGAAACGCCACTTCTCACCCAAAGCAGAGCTGGGAAGACAAAGCAAACTCTCCTAAAGTTGGGACTAAACCTTTGCCTTACAAAGGATGCAGGCATCAGTTTACATTAATCTAATAGGAGGAGAAGATAGTCTGCTGGCAAAGCTGGGGGAAAATATAGTGATATCCCAGGCATTTAACTATTCCCTGCACCGAGGCTGGGATTAAAACTGAAAGCTGCCCCAGATGATTTGTATATTGGATGAGTTGAAACGTCGTAGACATTTTTATTCCCATCCATTTACCACTTTTCCATGGGTTTTTTGGGGGGGTTTAAACCAGGTCCTGCGTCTTCTATTTTACTGCCCTCTATATAGACACATCTAGAAGGTGTCTTGTGCACTTATATATCTATAAGGTGTCCACAGACGTGTATTTTCCACATCAGAAAAAGTACCCGGGGCAGGTTCCAATGATATATAGCTATGCCGAAAATAACAGTTCTGTGGGCTTCCCGAAGCCTGTCTATATTTTATTCCCCGTGTCATGTATCTATATATTTATTCTAAATACTTCCTTTTTGACCCTGGCAGCTAACTTCTTGTTCGAGTCAACGCAGCTCTTTACAACTCCCATCCAATTTGGGGGATGGAATTTGGTGGAGCGAAAAAAAAAATGCCGAGCCATGATGGGATCTGGTTTTTTCCGACCTTTTAATTTGCTTTTTTTTCCCCCTCACCCCGTCCTTTCTCCAAGCAGAAAGATGCAGTAGTTAAGTTACAGGCTGGTTTTGCCCTATGTGGGCTAAATCATATGGTCTTTTCTGGGAGAAAATTGAAAGTGGGGCTACATCCTTCCCATCTAAGGCGTAAATATTGGGCTGGGGCCGGTTTTATTGACTTTAAAAATGATTTTCATTTTTCTTTGAAGACACCAGGCGAGAGGGGTAAGGGAGAAAGACCTTGTTCGAGTGGGTTCCGAGGGCTGTGGTGGGAGAAGATAAAATGTGGGAGGAGGGGAAGGGGAAATCTTGTTTCTCTACGCTTGGTACAGAGGGGGTTGCGGTGGTGTAAAACGGGAAGAAGAGGAAGGAAGGAAGGAGGGAAGAAGCCCAGGGATAAATCCCCCAAAGAGGGGGAGAAAAAGGGCAAAGCACACAAAAAAAAATCAAGCCCAAACTTGGGGTGGTTGTTTTCCCCGTGCAGTGAGTGATGCTCATCGCGACAGTCATTAGCATAAGATGTCGATCCTATTCACTACACTAGACAGTGACCTTGAACTGAGACGTTGCAATCTTGCTTTTCCAGCGCCTTTTTCTCTCTCCTCCCCCCTCCCCCCAACTTTTTCCCCCCACCCCGGGGGGCTGTTGGGCTTTTTTTCCCCTGCTCCCATGGGCCGGGAGCTTCTCCCTGTTTCTTCCCACCCGAAAGTTGCTTGTATAACTCTTGGAGGTGGGGTAAAATACCCAACCCTCCCGAGGATTATTAAATATCGACCTCGAAAAAGCCTCTCTACCTGAAAACTGGGATTCCCGCAAGTGGGGAAAAGCTCAGAGATTTATTTTAAAATTTTTTTTCTGGGTTGGGCAACTTTTTTTTGGGGGAGAAACACCTCAGAAAATTAAAAAAAAAATAAGGGAGGGGTTGCTCAAGACAATATCATGTAGAAATAGGGATGTATTTTTGGAGAAGCGGCTCTCGGGGTGGGTTATGCAGGGAGAAGATTCCCTGACCCAGCAGTGCCAGTACCCCAAGCAGAAGGACTCGGCTCAGGCTTTCGGTTTTAAGTACCGCTCAGCTTGCGCTGAGCATTAGAAAAGCTCAAGCGCTCAACCTGAACTGGGAAATGCGTTTTTAACGGGGAAGAAATTCCCAGGGAATTTCTCCAGTGTCTTTAGGATTTCTCCAGTGTCTTTAGGATTTCTGAGGGGTTTTTTTTTGTATTCCCTCCCCTCTTCCATGGACCTGCTGCCTGCAAGAGCAGCGCTGAGCTGGGCAGCTTTATTCAAGGCCACCAAGAGCAGGGAGAGTTACTCTCCAGGCTGAGCATCGCTTAATATATTTCTGAGCACGGCTGTAGCATTTTCCCAGCTCTAGAGGGAAAAAAAAAAAAAGGAGAATAAATAAGGGATGTTTTTCTCCCTTGCTGTGATGCCCATGCTGACATTATCCTTCCAGCGTGTATTTTGTGGTTCACTTGCTCCGCAGCTCAGCCTTGCAGCTGCATCCCCAAAATATTTCCATGGGGGGTAAACGGGAATTATATATATTTTTAAAAAAAAAAATAAATTCCCTACGCGGAAAAATAAAAATTAAAAAAAAATCAAAATCCAAATGAATAAAGATGAGAACCCCCAAAAATACCTCGGTGATTCCTCTAAAGGAGAAACGTACTTTCCCAAGGTCGGATGGAGAACAAAAGCCCCGCAGCACCCGGGAGCCTCTTAGAATGGGGCATTTTGTAAAGAAAAGAACAAGGTAAAGGAAGGGTTTTCTTATTAAAAAAAAAAAAAAAAAAAAAAAGAGCAAACAAAGCCAATTCAGATGGCAACCTCCGGCGATCACGTGCTCATTTTTATATAAACTATTCCCCTCCACGCTTACCCAGCGTTGAGAGCGCTTCTTCTGCAGCGAGAAGACACCCTTGGAGAAATCACAAGCAAGGGTTGTTTTTTTTTATTTCACTTATACCTGCAGGGAAAGAAGGAGGGGGGGGGGGGGGGAAATTCCTTGGCAAGGTTTAAAAAAAAAAAAAAAAAGAGAGAAAAAAAAGTGCTAAACTTTCATTCTAGCAAAATATTTCTAGTAGTCGTATTTCTTCCTCCGCAGGCAAAGCGAGTAGGAAGGTCTGCGCATATCTCTGCAAGGTATGTATGTAGCCGTGTCCATAGATGCGCCAGGGAGAAAGAGGGATGGGAAATAGGGAATATAGGGGTTGTTGGGGGTTTTTTTCACCTCTAGGAGCTGTCCAGGGAAGGCGAAAAAGCGCCTAAATGAGTCATATTTTTTTTTGGCATCTGATTTTTTTCTTGGGGGGATGGGAAAGGGGGTAGGTGAAGCCCCAGCGTTTTGCTAGATGAGGTTTAAAAAAGGACTGTATGCTTGAGAAACATCTAAAATATTGCATGGGTTAAGGGGGGTGTTTGCTGACTGGTAAGGCAGCAGTTAGGGAGGTGAGGTTGTACCCGCCCGGCTCAGCCTCCGCGGAGCTCCTCCGCCCCCGCGGAGCGTTTTTAACCTCTACAGGAATATTTACGGTACTTCGCAGAGTCAACCTGGCAAAGGCAGCGCTTGGGAGTTGCTTAAGGCAGGGAGGAATGCAAAGCCACGCAGAAATTCAGCGAACGGGGGGGGGTGGGGGGTGGGGGGTGGGGGGTGGGCACTTGGGTTTCTTTAAAAAATCAAAAGGAGAGGGAAAGAACAAGAGGGGAGAGGTGGGGAGGGGGAGAAGGGAAAGAAAAACCCCACTCTCCTGGAAAATAATCTAAACCCACCCTCAAATCCCTCTACGTGTTCCGGGTTCCATACAATGCACCTTTCCCAGGCTTTTTTGTACTTCCCACAACGCATTTATTTGGCACTGCGAGAAGCCAATATTGATTCCCACCCCCACCCACCCTCTTTTTCACCCCCCCATCCCTTGTATTCCTTCGCAGCAGCTCTTTTCCCTATGACCAGGAGAAGACGATGGGTGGGAGGGAAGAAGAAGCTCTTGTAGTGTTACGAGAGCTGAATATATTGCTATAAGGTGGCGTGGAACCAGCTCCGTGTGTGTCTCTCTGCGTGTACCTCTGTTTCTAGGGGTGGGGACCAAAGAAATGGCGTGGGGAGGACAATATTTTTTATTCTTTCACAGAAACGAAGCCAAAAAAACCCCCCAAAAAATAGAGATAAAAATTGAGATTTGAGCACTCATTCTGTATGCGTCTGCGCCTTGGTGTATATGGAATATATACCGGCTAAATGAAGGCTATATGTAGTATTCTTCTGGCTGCTTTATTCGACACAGGTCATTAATAAAAGCAATTGAGGATTGTTTTTAAAAAAATATCTTCCATCCTTTCTTGAGAGAGAGAGAGAGAGAGAGAGAGACAAGAGCCTGGGAAGAGGCTGTGCTTCCCCAACCCATGACAAAGCCACCTAGTCCGAGAAGAGGGGAAAGAAAATGATAATAACAATGATATTTTTTATTAAAAAAAAAAAAGAGAGAGTAGGAAAGGTCGCAAACAGCCTCCAACTCTCCCATCCCACCTCGCGTAAATATGAGCCTGTTGCGGGCACCATCATTCGTCTCCTTAAAAAGCCCGTAAACTTTATATGACACAATATCTAATAGTAATTTATTGGGGAGATATTGTAAATTCGAACTGTTTTAGTTAATAAAGGAGCTAATTAATGAGAGCCAGCCCCGCTTTTACAGATGGTGGGGGGGCCCCCCCGAAGTGTCGCCGAGGGAGGGGGCGCGCAGCGGTTTTTGGGGTGAAACCCACGCCTATCGATTATTTTATGCTAAATATGACATTTTAGGGCACTTCGAGCTTCTCGAGGCAGCGCTGGGAGACACCGCTTGCTTTTTTTTTTTTTAATAAAATGCTTTATGGGATTTTTTAATGATTTTTTTATGATGGGGAGGGGGATGAAGAAGGACGAGGTGGGGAGGGGTTGGAGGGGGGGGAAGAAAAGGCGTAAAAAGGCGGAACTTGCTGTTGTGTTTTGTCTCGGCTGCCAGGGGAGGGGAGGGGAGGGCTCCCCCCCCCCCTCCCTCCCAACGCAATTTGGGGCTCACGTGACCCCCCCGGACCAATGGGGCCGAGCCGTCGGTTTAACTATGTTTAATGTCAGATAGCAATAAAGTAGAAGCTTTCGGTCAGGCCCGCGGAAATGGGCGAGCACAACCTCCTTAATCCCGGCTTTGTGGGACCTCTGGTGAACATCCACACGGGAGACACCTTCTACTTCCCTAATTTCCGTGCCTCCGGAGGGCAGCTGCCCGGTTTACCTTCCCTGTCCTACCCCCGACGGGATAACGTCTGCTCTCTGCCCTGGGCATCCTCGGAACCCTGCAACGGGTACCCTCAACCCTACCTGAGCAGCCCCGTCTCCATTAACCCTTCCTTCGGTAGAGCCTGCGACCTCGCCCGGGTGGAGGAAAGCAAATGTTATTACCGGGAAACCTGCTCCGAAACCACCGGGCTCAAGAGGGAGGAGAGGGGAAGGGACAGTGCCTTGCTGCCCCTCGAATCCAGCCTCCCCAATGGCATGGGGGGCAATTTCAGCAAATATGACTATCCGACCAACGAGGCGGTTCCCCACGACCCTCCGTCCTGCCAGTCCTTGGAGTCAGACTCCAGCTCTTCCTTGCTCAATGAAGGGAATAAAGGCACGACCGGAGAAGCGGGGGGTTTGGTGTCCCCCCTGAACCAAGGCAGCACTTTAGGCAACGGTGGTAAGACCCGGGAAAAGGGGGAGGAGGGTGGGGAGAGGGGGGGGGGTGGCTGGATCTGGCAGGTTTTGGAGAGGGGGGTGTGTGTGTGTGGGGTGGGGGGTGTGGGATTGGAAACTTGGCGTCTTGGGGCTCCTTCGTGGTGTAATTCATGGGCTCAGCGATGGGAAGCGGCGTGTCTATGTGTGCTGAGACCACTAGGGGTAGCACCGAAATCCCTAATGTTTTATTAGGTGGTGCTTCTTTTAAAAGAAAAGGCTATAAACATGTAAATATCCCATAAAAAAAAAAAAAAAGAAGGAAAAAAAAAAAAAAAAGAGGAAGAGAGAAAGACAAGCAGAGAAGGGTAAAGGGTGGTGGTTGCGCATCGCATCCCTGCCCGGCTCGGAGGGGATACCGGAGCGTCCAGGAGCTTTTTGGGGACATCGCAGAGGTGTGTCTGCCCGAGGGAAGGGGGGGGAAAAAGGAGGGGAGGGGGGGATGCTTAAACACCACCCCCAGCCTTCAAAGTTGGCGTTGGGGTGGGGGTTTCTCCCTGTTAGCCGAGTGGAGTCCCTCCCGGGGGATTATCCCAGGCTTGTCGCCCGCTTCCTGCCCGTCCTTTGCTCCGTGTCCCCGGTTATAACGCTCCCCACCTTTCCCTTTTCCTCTGCCTCCTGCGCACGCCCCACGCATCATCACCCGTGGCTCTGGGAGGGAACATCCCTAAACACCCACAGGCAGAACCAGTGAGAGACCCCGGGGGACAGCGGGGTGGTGCAGAAAGGGGTGCTGGGGGTACCCCCTTTTTAAAAAAAGACTAAGGTTGGGTTGTGGGGTATTTTTTTTTTCCCCTTCCAAATACTCAACTGTCGCTCCCCCCTCCCCTTTGCCAGGTGCTCCTTGGTACCCGATGCACACACGGTCCCGGAAAAAGCGAAAACCCTATTCCAAGCTGCAGCTGGCAGAGCTGGAAGGGGAGTTTATGGTCAATGAATTCATTACTCGCCAAAGAAGGAGGGAGCTCTCAGACCGATTAAACCTGAGCGACCAGCAGGTGAAGATCTGGTTCCAGAACCGGCGGATGAAAAAGAAAAGACTCCTCCTGAGAGAGCAAGCTCTTTCTTTCTTTTAAAAAAGTTTTAAAAGCGTCTTTGTCGGGTATTAAAAAAAAAACAAAAACAAAACAAAAAAAAAAAAGGCAACAACAACAACAAAAAAAAATCCCAATATTGACTCTTTAGCGTTCACCCGAGCTCCCGGGACTTCACCTGATCACTCTTAATCCCCACCCCACCCCTCCCTACCCAGAAACCAATGAATAAAGAAATAATATTAATAAATAACCAGTTTCCCTTAAAATATGAAACCCGACAGCGAGAAAAAAAAAAAATTTAATATCATATCAATGCATCTTCTCCGCCGAGACCGCGGGGGCACAGACGGCTTCCAGAGATGCTCGGCGGGATGAAGGGGAGGTTTTGAGTGCGACTTTAGCTGCTTTTTCCTTTGCCAACAGCACAGGTAGGGTTTCCGTACAGCGCCGGGCACCGTCGGGGCCGTCGGGGGCCGCCGGTCCCTCTCCTCCCTCCCTCCTCCTCCTCCTCCTCCCTCTTCAATCCCCGCCCGGCTTCGGTTGGCTGCGAGAGCGGGGTTGAGGGTGCTGAAGGTGGATTTTGGACCCCTCTCCTGGGCTGTCACGAGGGGTTTAGGGCTGGTTTGGTGTATAGTGGGGAAGGAGGGGGTGAGGGGTGGGGGGGAAGGTAGCAAAAATGAAGGAATGGCTGGGAATGGATAGGGAGGAAAGAGGGAAGGGGATGGGGGAGATCTTGTCCTAAAGGACCGGCCCCGCATCCTTATGGTAGATGGTTCTTTTCAGCGCACAGTGGGACCCAAGATGTGTTTTTCTCAGCCTAAATTGAGGGTTTGTGGCTAATCAGGATCTCTAGGTTTAATCAGGATCTCTAGGTTTAATCAGGATCTCTAGGTTTAGTCAGGATCTCTAGGAAGAGGCGAGAGACAAAGCCTGTGTATATATCCGGTGTATATGGTATATATCTATATAATATATGAGGTATGTGTATCACACTATGTCCCTATAGAGACGAGGCTTTGATGCAGGCGGTGATGTTGTCCTCAACGCCAGGAAATCACAAGGAGAAGGAAAACGCACACACACACACACCCCCCTTCAAAAACCACCCCTTGCTTCCACATAAATTGAGCCATTCAAATATCTCCCCCCACCCCTCTCCGAATTCACAGCGCTTCCCTGTTTCTCTGCTTCATCCTTTCATTTAAAAAAGAGATGTTCCTTCGCAACCACTCTGCTGATAGAGTATGTATGCTGCTTTGCTGTCTTTATTGACGTCCATGTAGGAAACAGGGGGGAAAAAGGTAGCAAAATCACCTTTCTTTTGTACCCTCTGGTGATAACAGCCTGTTGGAGCCTGAGCGAGTCCCATCTCCTTCCCTGGGATAACTGGGATGAGCCGCTTTGTCGCCTGGGTGCTATTTTCTCTATTGAAAAGGGGGGAGGGAAAGAGATTGTGGGGTTTAAAAATGAAATATATCTTACTCAGCTATGTCTTCCCTTCCCCGGCTGCTCATCAGGTTTAAAAAGAAGAAAAAAAATAATAAATCAGGTTTCTAGCAAGGGCGATGGGGTGGTTTTTTTACCTCCCAGCTGCAAATAGAGACAGTCCCATCTTTAAGAGGAAGTTTTGGTCTTTGAGGAAGGAAGGGGGGGGGTTTGTAGGTGTTGTTTTCCTAAACCTCTGTCTGGATTTTTCCCTTTCAGGGCAGTAGAGAGGGGCCTGATAGGATGATACACGGTTTCTTTGTACGAGTGCTTGGATTTCCTGGAGGAAAATCCCACCAATTTTCGCGATTCCCTGTCAGGTCTGTGTTCCAGGCACTTTTAGGGGGGGGTGTGTAGGATAAGGATGGGGGAGTGGGGGGGGGAGCAGCAGGTTTAGGACCCTGAGGAGCTTTGCCTGCATAGGGAATTGTAATTCGGGATAAAAAGAGGGGGAAGAGGAATTTTTAATTCAGGCTGAAGGGGGGAGAGGGGTGGGGGGGGTGGGGGGGGGGGTGGGGGGCTGCAGCCCTAGTGCTTTGCCACGCTGCGCTTTGCTCCATTCGGTTTATATCGGAGGTGGGGTGTGTGTGTGTGTGTGTGTGTGTGTGTGTGTGTGGATTAATTTTATGGCAAAGCAGCGTTTTCTGGGAAAGTCTGGATGCTCACCACGTGCTCCCTCTTCCCCGCGTTCATGGTCATGACCAGCAGCGCTGAGGAATGCTTTTATTTACGAGCTGCAAAGGATGGAGCCGACTCCTTATAAAAAAAAAAACAAACCCAACAAAACCAACCCAACCCAACCCAACCCCCAAAACCAACCCAAACCCCAAAACCAACCCAAACCCCAACCTAAAAACCCTCCCTAGGCTGAAAGGACCCTTTTCCTTCAGCTTTATTTCTGCGGGATCATCCAGCAAAACCTTCTCCTTTCAGCCCTGGCTGCTTCTCCTTATACTCCCCCACCCCCTTTAAAATTTTAAATCCCCAACCCGGGAAACATCACAGCTTTATTTGCTTCCACTTCTTTTTGCAAGGAGAGATAACCCCCTCCATCCCCTTTTCCCCCCCTCCTCTCAGACAAAAGGGCCGCCGAGGAGGGTATCGCCTGTCGCGATGCTGTGCAATAAAGCCCAGGATGTGATAAACCACACGTTATATATAGATATATCTCTAGATGCTCCAGCTCGACCATGTGCAATTAAAAGAGGAAGGCGATGTGGAGGAATGCAATGTCTTGGGAGAGATTTCGGAAGGGAGGGGGAGGTCTTAGGGGGAGATTTTGGGGGTGTTCGGGGGGGGTTGTGTAAGATTTTGGGGGGTTATTGTGTGGTTTTGGGTGCTTTTAGAGCACTTTGTCGCAAGGCTGAGCTGAGGGTGGCTTCGGGCTGGGCAGTGTCGGGAGAGGAAGGGACACACATGATGGGGTGTGTGTGTGTGTGTGTGGCAATTCCACTGGAAAATAAGGACCAAATCCACTCAGGTTTTACTTAACTGAGCTCCCAATAGCCTCCCCATCCCTCCTTTAACCCCCCCCTGCAATGAGGAGACGGTGGGGCTGGAGCCTGGATTTGGAGGAAGGTAGAAATGAGGGTGAGTTAGGGTGAGATGTCAGGAATGCTGTGTTGGCTTTCAATCCCACCATCCCTAAAAAACAAATCAATCCCTTTCCTTATTCTTCACCCACCGAAGGGGCACTTGTATCCCCCGAAAAAACACAAAATTAAATTTAAAAAAAAATCCCCAAACTCCCCCCCCCCCCCACCCTCGCCCCCCATCCTCCCCAAGACACCAGCAGCATCCCCTACTGATAATACCGAAGAAAAGAATTAAAGATATATGCAATATTCTCTTCAAGATTGCTTTAAAAAGGCGGCTCGGTGGGTTTTCTGTTTGTTCTGTGCTTGTTCTCCGTGTACGTGGTATTGTTTCTTCTGCTCGTATCCCCTAGTCTAGGTTATTGCCGTTGTTAATATGCATCCTTCGCAGTATAGTCCATATGTAATGTTCTTTACCTCACGTTATTCTATGTAGGGTCTATGCAAATGTCTGTTATAGCACGTTCTGGCTTTATATAGTCATGTAAAAAGTCGCTTCACCATGATAATAATAATAATAATAAAGAATAAAATGTATTATTATGTGATTTCTTGATAATAAATAAAATTGCCCAAACAGCTACTCGGTGATTTACTGTTTACTATTTAAAATTAGTATTAACTTGCAAGGTTAATAAAAGAGTAAAAAAAAAAAAACAACCCCTATACTGGTGAGCTTTGCCTTCTGTGGCTTGTAGATCATCTTTTGGGTTTTAAAAAAAAAAAAAAAAAGGTAATTAAATGAATGTGTAAAATGCGTTGTAAAAGGGGAGAAATATCGCTTGCTGTGTCACTCTAAATATAATTAGAAAAATCCTGGGGAAACAAGAAGCATAAGCCGATCTCCAAATTGCTGGTTTAATGAGAGTTAGACTCTCATTAATTGGAAGCAAAACTCAATTGAGTATACTTTTTTATATATAAATATATATATATACACACACAGAGTCTCATTGAGATTATATATATATTATATAAATATATATATATACACGCACAGAGTCTCATTTTTTGTGTGTTAAAAGAGCTTGGATATGGGCTAATTGGGATTCTTTTGTCTCTGATGGAGGGTATAAGGGGACTCTGCCTCTCCTGGAAGCATCTCCCTGCCCAAAGGATGCCTATGTACATATGGAAAGGCTATATGGATGGCTTTCCTTATGGATGTAGGAAGCGGAGGAACGTCAGAGACATCCAGGGTCTGGCTTTAAGATGGGAATGAGACGTGAAAGCGCAGCTCTTAAATTGGAAATATATTAGACTGGGTTTAGATTCGGGCCTGTTGATGCTTATTGTTATGGTTATGGTTATTAGGAGCAGTGTTATTGCGTTTCTTCGGTGTAAATTCGCAGCAAATTCATTTAACAAGAGGGAAAAAAACCCACCCCAACCCCGCCAGGCCAATTTAAATAAATTAGATTATGATTTCCTCGATCTCTCTCCAAGCGGGTATTTCTATATAATGGGTTCTATGCTTTTCCTTGAGGGGGAGATGCCATACACGTCTCAAAGGCAGGGGAAGGGGGGGTGGAGAGGTGGGGGTGGGTGGGGGATAAATAAGCTTTTGGAAGATCGAAGAGATATTTTTTTACTAAAGAAACACCAAAGGAAAATCTGGGTGGGGTCTATGGTGAAATAACCCATCCCAATCCCCCAGTCCTGGCCACATCCAGCCCTGAGTCCAGTAACCCCCCCAGCTCAGCCCACACTCTAGTCTGAGCACACCGGGAGCCACTGACCTCAGCCTCATCCTGACCGAGTCAAAATCAGTTTTTCTGCGAAAAAAAACCCCAAAAGATTAAGATAAATGAACATATTTTCCCCAAATTCCTCAGGAAGGATTCCCTAAACAGGGTGGGTGCACTTAAACTCTTCCAAAATTATAAGAGGATACAGCCAGTTCTGTGGAGATTATTTTTTCCCCTTCTTTTTATTTATATTTCTCCCTTCTTTTTATTTCTTTTTCCCCTTCTTTTAATTTATATTTCTCCCTTCTTTTTATTTCTTTTTCCCCTTCTTTTAATTTATATTTCCCCCTTCTTTTTATTTATTTTTCTCCCTTCTTTTTATTTATTTTTCTCCCTTCTTTTTTATTTATTTTTCTCCCTTCTTTTTTATTTATTTTTCTCCCTTCTTTTTTATTTATTTTTCTCCCTTCTTTTTTATTTATTTTTCTCCCTTCTTTTTATTTTTTCCTCCCAGGAGCTTCTTGATGGAGGAGCAAAGAAAATATTTCTATAGGAATGGGCCCTACTTCCAGCAGCAAACCCCAACCACCCCTCCAAAGAGATTGAAGCTTGGGGATATACAGTAGTTGGGGAAATCTGCAGAGCTGGGGGGGGGGTGTTACAGAGTGAAAATTCACCTTTTCCCTTTGATAGCTACTTCTTTATACTTTAAAAAAATTAATAACAGGAGCACACAGAGTTTCCCACAGTTTCTCCTACTCCAGGAGATATCTCACACTAAAAAAAAAAACCCTCAAGTTTGACTTTTATACACTTTTATTTCCTTTTTTTTTTTTTTTTCTATGTCCCTGCTCCAATCTGGCAGGAAAATGGGCAGGAGGAGGAATTATGCCTAACAGGTCTGAGTGCTATAGGGTGACATAAATTGTATATATTGTAAGTCGGTTCACCTTGAGCAGGAATAGTTGGATTTCAAAGACATTCAAACACTCAGGAAAATAGATAAAACTTATTTATTACCAGCGAGTGGATAGAACAAATTGTTGCTTCGCCATAAAAATCTGTATTATTCCTGGGCTGGTTTCTTTTATTCGGCAGCGTATTTCATTGCTCCGGCTTTCAAATGAATTCGTTAGCAAGGGGAGGAAAAAAACCCCCTTCGTCTTTAATTGCGAGGAATATTTCTCCTGCTAATAACAAAGAGCGAGGTGGTATTTCACAGCCACTGCAACAAATCGTGGAAAATATTCATGGCTTCGGGTTAATTTTAGGGATTTATTCCTCTTTCGGCACTTTCAGGGTGAAATATATATATTTCAGTGAAATATAACCTGTGAAGAAGGAATATAAAGAGGATGGGGATGGAGTTGGGGGGGATGGGGGGGAGAAGGGGGTTTCTCCCCCCTCCCTGAGCCAGGAGATATGTTCTTGACACCTTCGTGCTGAAGAAATGTCTGATTTCTTTGAACTCCCCTCTGCAAAACCCGACCCGACTTAGTGCTGAGCTCATTTCAAAGCCCTTAACCAACCGCTTTAAGCAGAGTTTAACCAGGCAGCCTGCGAGCATCACCGAAACTCGAGGCAGAAAAATCAAAATCCTTCTCTCACGACACCCCTTTTTCTGAGCCAAACCGGGCTTTGGGCTTTGTTTTGGTGGGTTTTTGTTGGAGGAAGGTGATATGTTGGGTTTTGGGGTTTTTTTTAACAAATCCAAGCGGACCCGGAGTTGGTTTTCCAGCAAAAAATATAGGAAGAATTAAAAGTGCGGGAGAAAATAAATCCCGCCACGCTGCTGACACCCAGGTTGGGGTTTTTCCTCAGAGGAAAAGGACCTGAAACTCTTGTTTTTTGGTTTGTTTGGTTTGTTTTCCCCTCCCTCTATGCCCCCCTCAATATATATATATAGCCTATATAGAGGGGGAGTGCTCTAGGTTGTGGGTGCACATAGGTGTCCTGGGGCTTTTGTGTGGACCTGGCCAAAAAGCTCACACAAAGAGCGATGTGAAAAGTGTGTGTCTGTGTGTCTGTGTGTCTGTGTGTCTGTGTGTCTGTGTGTGTGTGAGAGGGGTACCTTTAATTACCGGGCATCGCCTCAGGGTTGCAGCGGTAGGTGCTGGTGGTGTTATACACAGGCGGACCTGGGGGATGGAGTGAGGGGACGGTGATTTGGGCTTCAATCCAACATCTTCGTGTCCATGAGTGGAAATATTTCACATTCCCGCCTCAAGCCAACACCCCCCCTCCTCCCAAAGTCCCCCAAAGAACAGACAAAAGCCAAGCACCTCCTTGCAGCTGCATTTTACAGGGCTGCGACTTTAAAGTACCCCAGCAATTAACAATACATATAATAATTCCCATTAAAGCGAGTAGAATGACTGGATTTCCTTCTCCTGGTCTGTGTGTGGCTCAGGCTCCGTCCTTTGGCTAATTCCGTGATATATTAACTGTTTGCTTCCCTCCCCCTTGCTATTATAGGGGTTGTTTTCAGGCACAAAGCCCCCCCTCTCCCCCAAGTCCTGTCTCCCCCCCATCATTAATACACCAGTGCGTTATTACGCCTTGCTTTGGTTCCGGGTGGGGGGTTCATAAATATAAAATAAACACAGAGTGGGAATAATTAGCAGCATTTGTCAGCATATGGCCACCCACCCCACCTTGAAACCTTCCAGACCCTTGCGAGAGGAAAATGAAGTACATTGCAAGTAATTAGTTTTAAGCAAATCATTTCCAATAGAAACTTAGAGGTAAAGCCTAATGAAGTGCCTGGGGGGGGAGGTTGGAGGGGGAGGGGGGGTGCAGGGAGGGGAGGGAAACCCTCTTTTTTATTGCTTGGTAGGTAGCAAGTAGACACAGCAATATTTTACTGTTGAGAGAATAAATTAATTACTCTATCTGTAGCTAGCAACTCCAATGGCTCCATGGATGACTGCATTTAAAGGAGATATATGTATCCAGCCTCATTGGCGTTGTTAACAAGAGTGATAATAAAGATGAAAAGGATAAGAAAGATAAAAAGATCAGTCGGCTTGCTCTCCTTACCGCGGCTAAATTACGCGGATTTTCTAATGGCTGCGGGCTTGTTGACTCTCCACAAGCTCCTTTTTTTTAAATTTTATTTTGGGCTTTAATTCTTTTTTTTTTTTTTAAATTTATTTCCCCCCTTATTTTAGAGTCAGACTTCATTAAGTGACTTTATTTTCACGTTGCTCAAGTAGGAAATAAAGATACGCATCCCTCACCCCCCCCAATAAATCTCGCATTAACTATCCTTCTCCTCAGCGTAGGGAGGGGAGGGAGGATACAACTCTCCCTTCTCCCTGTTTCGGTTAAAAAAAAAGAAGTCTATTCTTAAAAATAAGGTATTTTACCTGCTTTTATCAGCGCGGAAATTTAATCATATATCCCCCCCTCCCTCAATTTTCTATTAGCAGAAAAATGCTGCAACCTTATATCTCCCCCAGCCAAAATAAATCACATTTAGCCCTTGTTTTTGGTCTGGAATATGAGAGCATGAGCCTCAAATCCGCGTTAAAAATCTACCTGTAATTTTGAAAAGAGAGTTTGCGCTTTAATTTTAGGCTTGGCTTAGCCAACCCCCGCCCCCGAGAATATATAAACCATCGGGATATCTCATTATAAAAGCGTTTGCCAGAATTAATTCCTTTCAAAGGGAAAAGGGCATTAATATTCATATTTTTTTTTGCGGGAGCTGCACTCCTGTGCCTCCCAAACCTCCACGTCGGGCGGAGAAGTGTCGATAATTACAGAGAGTGTGGAAATTCATTTTATTTTTATGATTAACCAGTAAACTATTATGAGGTGAGACGAGACGCTGCTAAAGGAGAAAGCGTTTAAAAGCAAAAAAAAAAAGAATTAGGGATGGAAAAGTACAGTGAGGGAGACCCAAGGTAGCAATGAGGAATGTCGGGCAGGCTTCAGGTCCAGTAAAATGAGGGAAAAGTGGGGGGGGAATGGGGGTGTAAGAGAAAAGAAGGGGGGGTGGAAGGTCATACATACCTAAAATTAAAATATTTGAAGGTAGGAGTACTATAAAATGTTGTATTTTAATAGATTATGTGGGCCAGGGTATCTTTTTATTTTTTTCCTTCTCTGGAAAATAAATCCCGTGGGGGTTTTTTTGGGGAGAATCGGCCAGAGTAAAATGCGTGGGGAGGTGTCTGTGAACACCCCGCGGAGTGGAAATAGCCATGCACAACTCCGGTGTGTAACCGTGGAGCAAGGTATGAGTACAGCCCAGCTCACCCTGCTCACCCTCTGCTCAGCTAAGGACCCACCAACTCATCGCACCCACGGACACCCCGCTGCCCAGAGGGCCCAGCTAGAGTAATTCCGAGATTTTTTAGCTCCTTGTGCTCATTTTTGGGGGGGTTGCCGGGGACCACAAGACTTTTTTCCTTTAGATTTCCCAAACCCCCCCCCCCGCCGTGGCTCTTTACACCTCATTCCCCTCCAAAAAATTCCCTCCCTTCCAACTTCCAGACAGAACCCAAACACTGACTTAATGGGTATTTAAACCAACCATCTTCATCTGTAATTGTGGATGAAGAGTATTTATTGCCTCGGTGGATAACTAGATATATAATTATCTCTTTATAGAGAGACTGTGAAATAAAGCATCTGTCCCTCTCCCCTCTACACCCGACACACACAAAACCGGGCGAACACCGACAAAGTTATACATCCGCACAACCACTTCTTCTTTTATTTTTCCACCCAAAATAACATTCGGCAAAGCCCGAGGAACCTCTCCTCAAACTTGGAAAAAAAATCCTCCTGACCCAACAAAATGACATTGCTATGGTTTTATTTTATTTTATTTTTTATTTTATTCTATTTTATTCTACTTCTATTCTTTTTTATTCTATTCTTTTTTATTTTATTTTGTTCTATTCTTTTTTATTCTATTTTATTTTATTCTATTCTTTTTTATTCTATTTTATTCTATTCTTTTTTATTCTATTTTATTCTATTCTTTTTTATTCTATTTTATTTTATTCTATTTCATTTTTTTCTATTTTTTTTCTATTTTATTTTTTTCTATTTTATTTTTTCTATTTTATTTTTATTCTATTTAATTTTTTCTTTCCTAAAAGGGACTAAAGGAAAAACCCTATTTGTAAAGAGGAGCCGAGCTGGCTGCTGCGGTTCCGCCTTGTCCTTTATTTATAGGGGAAAAAGGGATTTGGGAAGCGGGGGGGGGGGGGGGGGGGGGGGGGGGAGAGGAAAAAAAAATGTGCCGAGGAATTTTTTCAGTGCCTCTTCAGAGGACGGAGGGGGGGTGGTGGGGGGATTTCTTGGGGAGGATAGAGGGAGACGAAAGGGTCTGCTGGATTACTTTAGGCAGCGGGTAAACATCACCTTCGCGCCCCCCCCCCCCCCCCCCCTTAAGATTGCTAATTAATGTTGGAAAAATCCCCCTTTTTTGGGGGGAAGGGGGGTAAAAACTGCCCCGCGCTCCCTCCCAACCCCCCCTCCTACACCCCATCTCTTCTTTTATTTCCCTTTTCTTGTCTTTTCTGGCTTTCCGCGGCTGCGGAAGGCTGCCCGCGCTGCCTGCTCTCTGCCTGCGGGAGGAGCCGGCTGGGCTGCCCGTCTGGGTGGGCGGGGGGCCGCCCCTCGCAAAGTGAAGGTCAAGTTAAGCCTCCAACCTCCCTTCCGCGGCCCGTCCGCGCTGCTCCGCCGCAGCCCCCGCGGGCAATGCCATTGCCGGCGGCTTGCTCGCTCAATGCCTCTACCTTTATTTTTACAAAACCCCTTTTCTCCCCCCTCTTTCCCCCCCCAACCCCTCTCCAGCCGGTGAGGGGCAGAGAGATGAGCCAAGCGCTGCACTACCAAAAGGAGGGGGTCGGGTTTATGGAGCTTTTTTCTCCAAATCCTGATTTTTTCCATCCTTCCCCCCACTTCCAAACTGGACTGCAAACTTCAAACAAGGTGTTTTCCCCCTTTTCCCCCCTTTTTCCTTTTTCTTCTTCGTGTTTTTGGGTTGGTTTGGGGTATTTTTTTTCTTCCCTCCCCCCCCCCCCTTCCCCCCCCTCTTCCCTCTCCTCCCCACCTCCCCTTCCTTTCTCCTCTTTTCCCAGCAAGATGCAAACCCGTCTGCCGTGGAGGAAATTAAACATCATAAAGAAAAGCCCAATTAAGGTTTAATGTCTGAACATTACCATTTCCTCCAGAAAACAATGAAGTTCGCTCGGTAAGGAGAGAGGCAGAAAGAAAGAAAGGAGGGGAGTGGAGGGAGGGAGGGAGAGGAAGAGGGAGGGAAGGAGAGGGGCAGAATTTTTTTGTCTCAAAGAGGGGAAAAAATTGGGCACGGAGGGGGTAATCGTTAAATAAAAAGGGGGGTGGTTGTAGAGATTTTGGGGTTGAGCCAAGCTCGCCCGCTGCGTGGGCTGGGAGTTAGGGGGAAATTGGATAAAATAATGTTGGATTTTAATGCTGGGGCAAAGCTGGTTTCTGCTTATATTTGATTTCTGGGAAAGGCCTGAGGAGGGGCAGGGTGTGTGGGGGGGTAAGGGGTTAATAATAAATAAGTAATAACTAGGAAAGGGGGTGGAGGGGGGGAAGAGGGGGTGGTGTAGGGGGGTGTCGGGTGGAATTGGGGGGTGGATAAAATCCTTTGGTCCCGTTACCTCTTGCCTTGCAGTAAGTGATGCTGTCCTTCCCCTGCCTCCCTTTCTTCTCGCTCCACCCGGAGCTGATTTCACCCCGAAGCTTTTGCACTCCAGGGGAAATATATACATATATATATATATATGTATATGTATATATAATATATATATGTATATGTATATATAAAATATATATAATTATAAATATAATATAGAATTTTATATAGAAAAATATATAATTATATATATAATTATATAATTATAAATATAAAATGGGGTGTTGGAGAGCTTAAAAAAAAAAGGAAAAGAGGTGGGAGTGTGTAGATAAACCTCTACACCAACCCCCAGCGCCCCCGAAATGGCAAAACCCACCCAAACCCACCCCCCTTGGGCCGTGGGAAAACGGCACAAAGAGAAAAGCTTGGCCGGGAAGGGACTGTCACAAGGTCTGGGTTTATGTCTTTGCTCCCCATCTTCCTCCTTCTCCTTCTTGAACCCCAAATCCCTCGGTCCCTCTCCTTCCCCCCCCCCATCCCCTGCCAGCACTGGGGGCTGCCTGTGCCGAGCCGAACCTGGAGTGGGGATGGACCCAACAGAACGTGGATGTTTCCCGTGTTGGAGGGGATGGGGGGTGTCTGCTCTTTTTTTCTCCTCTAACAGGCTGTGGGAGGAGGGGGGGCTATGGGCTCGTGTGTCCCCCCCCCGCCCCCGCTCACGGAAAGGGCTCCAGAGATGTGACAATGACCCACTGAAAAGCCCCATAACCCTGCAAGGGGGACCGATGCTGCAGCCCGGCTGCCCCTGAGGGCCCAGCTCCCCGCAGCCCCCAAAACCACCAAAGACGAAAAAAACCCTGGCCTGTTTTCCTTTATTTTTACCCTTCCACGAGGGGAAAAAAAAATAAAAAGAAAAATCATTAAATATCTCCCCCCCACGATTTTTAACTTCTGCCTTAGAGTCTAGTCAAAGTGTAAAAAAAATAGTGTTGAATGCCCAGCACTGGGAAGGATGGAAGGAGAAAATCCACGGTGACTGTAATGAAGAAGCCAATTATGCCTTTATTTCATATAAAGGGATCATGATGTATCCATCTAGGTAAGATCTCTGCTGTATGGAGTAGAAATCCATAGAAATATTCCATCAGAATGCGTGTATGTGTAACAGAGCAATGAATAAAGATTCACGAGTGTTTGTG
>JAKCOX010000173.1:0-41461 GCA_022605575.1 Laterallus jamaicensis coturniculus | reverse complement strand
ACCTCTCCCCCCATCACCCAGCCCTGGGTGCTGCCCAGCCACCGGGTACCACCCCACCTCTCCCCCCATCACCCAGCCCTGGGTGCTGCCCAGCCTCCGGGTACCACCTCACCTCCCTCCTCATCACCCAGCCACTGGGTACCACCCCACCCTCTCCCCCCATCACCCGGCCCTAGGTGCTGCCCAGCCACCGGGTACCACCCCACCTCTCCCCTCATCACCCAGCCCTGGGTGCTGCCCAGCCACGGGTACCACCTCACCTCTCCCCCAACACCCAGCCCTGGGTGCTGCCCAGCCGCCGGGTACCACCCCACCTCTCCCCCCAACACCCAGCCCTGGGTGCTACCCAGCTGCTGGGTACCACCCCACCTCTCCCCCCCTCACCCAGCCCTGGGTACCACCCCACCTCTCCCCCATCACCTCCCAGCATCCACCCGCCATCAACCTGGTGTTGCTGGGCGCTTGTCCAGCCGCTCCAGGGGGTGCCTGTGTGTGACCCCCCCCATGTCACACTGCCAGTGCTGGGGCTGTGGGTGGTGTTCCCCCTGTCACACGTGTGTCTGTTCCGCCCTGTGAAGTGGGGAATCCCTTGAATCCCTCCACCCTGGAGTCTGGCAGCTCTGAGCTGTAAATCCAACTGCTTTATAGCCCTGGCAGCAGATGTTTTCAAGCCCATTTCCCTCCCCCCACAACCCCCCCACGCCGCCGTCCATCACCCACCCTCCAGGCCTGTGGTTTAGTCACCTTCTCCCCACTCCAACCCCAAATTTGCCCCCCCCCCTCCCCTCCAAATCCCTCTGGATTCAGCTCCCCAAGTAACAAACTCCCCAGGGAGAAGTGGGGTGTGGGGTGGGATTTGGGGGGGAACCCATGGGGAAAGATGGCCAGGAGGGGGAGGAGGGGTGTAAGGAAAGTCACTTTCCCCCCTGGGGGGTGGGGGTGTGTGTGAGACACCTCAATATCCTCATTCTTTAATCCATCACCATGGGCTGGTGAGATGCTGGGGCAGAATCCATCTTTCCTACACTGACTCTCCCCCCAAATGAATAATAAGGAGTAAGAATTAAAGAAAGATTTTTTTGGGGGGGTCTGATTTGGAAAATCCTCAAAACCACCCCAAGACCCCCTCAATACATCCCTAAACCCCTCAATTTTGCCATTTTGCCCTTTTTTTTTCCCCCCTCACCTTTTTCCCTTTGCGCTCTTACCAGAGCCCTTGGGAAGTTCTAACCTGGGTCCTAGAGCATCATCCCCCATCCCATTCCCACCCACCCACCCTGTACCCCTTTGGAGAGGAGGATGCAGCTCCCAGCCCAGGTAACCATGGCAATGAGGATCTGGAGCATCCAAAGCCCGGGCTCCTTCCTTCTCCTCCTCGTTAGCATACCATATTTATCTTGATTAGCCAAACACACTCACCTACCTATTGTGCTGGAGGAGAGGAGCAGGGATCAGTATATCTCCCCCCCCACCCCCCCAAATCCCTGGATTTAACTCTAGGGATTGGGATGGGGGGGGAGACATAGCTTCCCATCCCTGCACCCCTCAGCATCACTCCATCATCACGGCCCCGAATCTCAGGGGTGTTAATGAGGGGATGCTCTTAATTAAGGATTTGATTTGGTTTTCTGGAAAGAAAAGGGGATTGGAGAGCTTGCAGGGGGCAACGCTGGGAAAATTTGGGGGGGGGGGTGTGTGGGGTGTGTGAGGGTGTCACTATGGAGCCCCCCCCCCCTGGTTCTGGAAGCCCTGGAAGGGCTTCGCTCCTGCAGGCGGTGTTGAAATGATGTGGGCATCCCCCCTCAACCTTCCCTGCCTGGGGGGGCTTCGCTTGGGGCCCCCCTTTTAATTTAAAGCTTTAAGGGGGAGTGTGGGGTTATTTTGGGGAGGGGGCACATCACCTCTCCATCACCTGCGTAGAGGGGGAGGGCAGGATGGAGCAGAGAAGGTGGTGTGGCTTAATGATCTTTGGTAATTGGCTTTCTCTGCATCGCAGGGGGGTTTGGGGGGGGGGGGCAGCAGGGTTGGGGGTATGGGAAGAGGGGTGATACCCCCTCCCCCCAACCCCACCCCCCAGTTGCTTGGAGGTCCAGGAGTTCAGGGTTGCTGGTTTGCTGCAAGAGCCATGGAGTTGTGGGTGATACCTGCACACGCGTGTGCAGGCGTGTTTGCACGGGCAGGATACCCATACACACGTGTGCATGTATGCTGGCACAAGTGTGATACCCACACACACGTGTGCAGGTGTGTTTGCACAGGTGTGATACCCATGCACACATGTGCATGTATGCTAGCACAAGTGTGACACACACACATGTGTGCAGACGTGTTTGCACAGGCAGGATACCCATGCACACGTGTGCATGGATGCTGGCACAAGTGTGACACCCACATACGTGTGTGCAGGCATGTTTGCACAGGTGTGATACCCATGCACACCTGTGCATGTATGCTGGCACAAGTGTGACACCCACACACGTATGTGCAGGTGTGTTTACACAGGTGTGATACCCATGCACACGTGTGCATGTATGCTGGCACAAATGTGACACCCACACATGTGTGTGCAGGCATGTTTGCACAGGTGTGATACCCATGCACATGTGTGCATGTATGCTGGCACAAGTGTGATACCCACACACACGTGTGTGCAGATGTGTTTGCACAGGCAGGATACCCATGCACACATGTGCATGTATGCTGGCACAAGTGTGATGCCCCACACACCACGTGTGCAGGCATGTTTGCACCAGCGTGATACCCCCCACACACGTGTGTGCACATGCATGTTGACAAAGAGGCATGTGATCCCCTCGCACACACGTGTGCACACATGCTCACACACAAGGAGGTGTACACAATACCCTTGCACACGCCTGGTGTGCACACCTACATGTGCAAGCTTGCACAGGCGGCCTGCTTGTGTGGCCACTGGGGATGGCACACGTTTGGCACACGCCGTGTGCACGTGAGTGGTTGATGCTGGGCAGCTCCCAGTAACCCAGTACCACCCTCCCTGAGTGTGAGCCCAGTGTGGGGGGGCTGCTGAGTTCCAGGGGGCTGGTCTCCACCCAACCATCTTTCGGGGGGGGGGGGGGGGGGGCTGCTCCCCCCCAGGTTTGTCTCCCCCCACATTTGGTCTAAGGGCACCCAGGGGTCAGGGGCTGATTTTTGGGGGTGTGTGGGGGCTCTATACAACACCCCCCTCCATCCTCCCAGTTTGTGCCAGCGCATGCACAAAGCTCCATCACTGGTTTGGGGGAAGAACCAGCATTTTTCTTTCCCATCCTGGGGGTGTTTTACCCTTGGTGGTGTCTCTGTGTGTGTGTGGGTGTGTGTGGGGGGGGTGTTGTGCCACAAGTGTGCACCCAGGTCTGGTGTTGGCACATGCACGCTGCATCCCATAAATCCCTCATTACAACACTGACCTCCCCCACCCCCCCACCCCAATTTTCACCCTGCTTTCTGGGAACCCCTCTTCCCAACACCTTTCTTCCGTGACCTCAGTTTCCCCCTGTGTGAAAGAGACCCCCCAAATTGGGGCATTTTGGGTTTGAGAGAGAAAAGACACTCGGAAACGTTGTTCTGAGGAGATAATAACAATAATCATTCAATTAACAGTCACAGCAACAACCACAGGGGAGTATTAATAAGGAGGTAACGAGCCAATTACAAGAGCAATAGTAAATAATAATAGTAATAGCAGTAATAAGGGCAATAATAGTAATGGCAGCTGTAGTAAATAATAAGAGCGATAGTAATAGTGATATTAATAATAATAGCAATAGTGATAGTAATGGTGATAGTGATAGCAATAGTGATAGTAGTGATAGTGATAATAGTGGTAGTACTAATAATAGTGATAGTAGTGATACCACTATTACTAATAGCAATAGGGCTAGTGATAGTAATAGTGGTAGAGATAGTAGTGATAGTGATAGTGCTAATAATAATGATAGTACTAATAATAGTGATAGTGATAGTAGTGATAGTACTAATAATAGCAATAGTAATAATGATAGTGATAGTAGTGATAGTAGTAATAGTAATAGGGATAATATTAGTGCTAATTATAGTAATAGCAATAGTGAAAGTGCTAGTGATAGTAACTCTAATAGTGATAGTAATAGTGATAGTGATAATTATAGGGATAGCAATAATAATAACAGTAATAAAAATAGTGATAGTAGTGATAGTACTAATAATAGCAATAGTAATGATAGTGATAGTAGTGATAACACTGATAGTAATAGTAATGATAATATTAGTGATAATTATAGCAATAGTAATAGCAGTAGTGAAAGTGATAGTGATAGTAACGATAGTAGAGATAGTAACTGTATTAGTGATAGTGATAGCACTAGTAGTAATAGTAATAGTGATGATAATAGTGCTAATTATAGCAATAGTAATAGCAATAGTGAAAGTGCTAGTGATAGTAACAATAGTAGAGATAGTAACAATAATAGTGATAGTAATAGTGATATTTATAGTGATAGCAATAATAACAATAATAATAATAATGATGGTGACACTGATGGTGATGGTGACGATGATGATGGTGATGGAGAGAAGGAAAGAAGGACTTTTAAACAACCCCCCCACCACACACCCCCCCATGTTACCCCCCAAGCAGGCAGAGCGGGGACTCGAACCGCTGACCCCACCCCGGATGCGAGCCCTGGGGCAAGGTGGGGGTTCTTTTTTTGGGGAGGGGTGTGTGTGTATGAGGTTGTGTGTGTGTGTGAGCCGAAGTGGGGGGGGGTGTCCGAAGTGTGTCAAAGGCTGGGCGATATTTAAGGCACTCCAGGCGCTCGCTCGTTCGCGGTGAGTTATTGCGGCGCGGAGCCAAAGGTTATTAGGAAGGAGAAGGGCAGCCATAAAACCAGCACAAGCAGCGCGCCTCTCCTGCAGAGATTATCATTAGCGCCTTATTAATACGCGATAAGTTTGAGTTATACGCTGCAATAAATAGGAAGAGCCTCGACTCGGGGCCTTCCATGCTTTATGGATCTCAGAGCGAACGTTGGGAGCAGCGCCGCGCCCGCACGGCGCACGCAGCGCCGCTACCCTGGCCATGCTCCTCTTGGCTGTGTGGATATCCAGGGATAGCAGAGATATCTATACATAGAGATCTAGACATCTATATATCTACATAGCTAAATATCTATATATCTACAGATCTATACATCTATATATCTACATATCTAGATATCTATACATCTATATATCTACCTATCTATACATCTATATATCTAAACATTTATATATCTACATATCTATACACCCACATATCTATATATCTATAAATCTATATATAAATATCTATATATCTACATATCTATACACCTACATATCTAAATATCTATATATCTCTAGATCTAAATATCTATACATCTATATATCTACATATCTATACACCCACATATCTCCATATCTATACATCTATATATCTCTATATCTAACATCTATACATCTATATATCTCCATATCTATACACCTACATATCTATATATCTATAAATCTCTATATCTCTGTATCTAAATATCTATACACCTACATATCTCCATATCTATACATCTATATATCTGTATATCTAAATATCTATACACCTACATATCTATATATCTATAAATCTCTATATCTCTGTATCTAAATATCTATACATCTATATATCTCCATATCTATACACCTACATATCTATATATCTATACATCTATACATATCTAAAAAGGAGCTTCTATATGTGTGTGTATATACATATTTATATATGACTTTGTAAAGAAACTTCTATATCTATATACATATGCCCTTAAAAAGAAACATTTCTATCTCTATATATATCTCTTTATAAAGAAATTTATATATATACACATATATCTTTAGAAATACACTTACCTTTAGAAATACACTTATCTATTTATCTCTTTATATCTTTCTAAATATAAAAATAAACTTATTTACATCTATATCTATGTATATCTTTAGCAAGAAACATATATATATATCTTTATAAAGAAACGTTTATCTACAAACATATTAAAAGGAGCTTTCTATATCTATGTATATCTTTATAAAGAAACTTATACAACACATATCTTTATAAAGAAACTTCTATATCTATATACACATATAAAAAGGAACTTATTTATATATGTATATGTATATCTATTTTTATATATGTATATCTTTATAAATATATACATCTGTATACATATGTAAAAAGAAACTTTTTAATAGCTATATCTCTGTATATCTCTATAAACTTCTACATATCTATATACATTTATCTTTATAAAGAAACTTCTACACATCGACATACATCATTTATCTTTATAAAGAACCTTTAATATATATTTATGTATATCTTTATAAACTTTTAGATATACGTATATCTTTATAAAGAAACTTTTTAATGTATTTATATATCTCTTTATAAAGATGCATATATCTCTCTCTCTTTATAAAGAAGTTTATCTATAGCTCTATATCTATTTATCTATTGATTTATATACATAAAATTAAACTTATTTATTAATTCCTCCCCCCCAAAGTCCCTCTCCCCATCCCTCAAGAATAAAAGGGGCTTTAAAGAGGAATCAGCTCAACCCGCCGCCACGCGAGCCAGGGGGAGGCGGCTCCCCACGGCCCCCAGATAACCCAGTTGGGATGAAAACTCTTCCAACACCCACCCTCTGCCCAGCAGGAAGGAGGGAAAAGCACAGGCTTTGGGATTTTTCTTTAAATATAAGATGGGGATTAAGGAGGAGAAGAGTTTAGCCGAAAAGGCGGCTTTCCAAGAGTCAGGAATCCCGAGGTCCCGGCTCCCCTTTGGAGTATTTTGGTGAGTTTTGTGCTTCTCTGGGTTGTGATTTGTGGTTGGGGGTTTTATTTTGTGTCCCTCTTCTTCCTCCTGAAATGGCCCCGAAATGGAGTTTTATAGATGGAAAAATAGGTAGAAATGTAGGGGGAAAAAAGAGAAGTATATAGAAATAAACCCTGAGATTCTATAGATCACAATACATCCAGAGGGAAGGCTGAGAGTCCCCCTGCTGCAAACTACTTCCCAAAATATCACACACACACCCCCCTCAACCCTCAACCCCGCCAAGAAGTCTTTCCTACAACCCCCTCCCCCAGAAATCAGTATAATAAAAGCAAAGAGAAGCTTAACCCAGGTTTAAATCCCTCTCCTCCTCCAATTTAGAGGGGTTCCCCACCCTTAAAACCACATTTTTAGGGCCTCACCTCTCCCCAAACCCACTTTACTCCCCCCCTCCTCCCTCCCCCCCCCCCCCCAACTCAATCCCATCCCATCTCCGCCTCCCCTCCCCGGACCCGGCCGCGGTTTTCACCTACCAGCCTGCAGAGCTCAAGAAATACCAATTTAAACTTAACCAACTCTTCCCAAATCTTTCCAAATTTACACCCAAAAAGAAACTCCAAGCATCTTCATCCCGCTCCGGCGGCTGCAAAACCCGCGGCTCCGGTGGAGAAAAACAAGGAGAGAGGAAGGTTTTGTCCTAATTTGTTGGGGTTTTTTGGGGTGTTTTGGGGGGGTTTTATTTTTGTTTTCCTTTCTTCTTGTATTTTTTGGGTGGGTTTCATTTTTTTGGGGGGGTTGTTTTAAGGGTTTTAGCCGTGAAATCTCTTCTGGGGGATGAGAGGAAGGAAAACCCGCGGAGGGAGGATCCAACCGCCGCGCTCTCCTCTTGCTCTATAAAAAAACACCCTCAAAAAACAACCAAAACACGTTAAAATAAATACAAATAAATTATTAAAAATAACCCCCCCCAACCTGCCCTACTCTTCCCGCCCCCCAATCCCCTAAATTTCCGCCCCCCACAACCACCCCCAAAATAGGATGGGGGAAGGGGGTTGGGAGGAATGGAAACTCCCTGGGATTGATGCTCTCCCCCCTCACACCACCCCCCCCCCCCCGCCATCCATCCCTCCCTCCTCCTCCTCCTCCTCTTCCTCCTCCAATCTCTGCACATCCAAAGTGGATACTCGCTGCCCCGAGCTGCCAAAAAAAAATTTAAAAAAAAAAAAGGAAAAAATATATGATTCCCAAGCTAAAAAACAAACAAAAAAAAAAAAAAAAGGAGAGAAAGGGGGGAAAACAGGCAGGAAAATAATAAATAAAAATCAAAATTGAAGTTTTGCGCCTGGTTGGTGCCCTCCTGGGTTTTTTTAAGCCTCCTCCAAGTAGTAAGTGGTGCAGGGACTGGCTTTTTTTCTTTTCTTTTTTCTTTCTTTCTTCTTTTTTTTTTTTTTTTTTCCCCCTCTTTTCCCTCCCTTGTTTACAGCTCCAGAAGGCAAAAGAGTCATAAATCTTGGGGCAGCCCACAGAGACAAGTACATTTGTATGCATCGTTAGAACCAGCTAATACCTCAGCCCATTAGCGGAGCGGGGAGAGCTGGAGTTTCCGGTGTACATTAACTTACAGTTAAATTCTGGAGGAAAGGGCATTGTGAATTAACATAAACCATATCCATCATATTGTTTGTCATCTTAGATTAGCCAAGAGAGAAGGGGACGTGGGGTGTGTGTGTGTGTGTGTGTTGGGGGTGGGGGTGTTGGGGGGAAAGTTTCCTCCCCCCCACACACACCTTGAGCATCTTGGGTTGGGGGTGAAGGGGGATTTTTTAATTTGTTTATTTTTTGGGGGATTTTTTTTGGGGGGGGGGGTTGTTTGGGGGATAGAAGTCATGATTATCATTATTTATTGAGAATATATGGCTTATTATAATATATTATTTAGTATTATATAGTTTTTATTATTATATAGTAGTTATTATTATAGAGTGTTTATTATTTATTCATATATAAGCTTCATTATATATTATTATTATATATTATTTATTATTATTTTGGGGGTTTTGTTGTTCTTTCCCTGGCATAGAAGTCTAAGGGATGCCTGAGGTTTTTCTTAAAAGAAGGGATTTAAAAAATAAAGTGATGAATCAAAAACATCCCACCCATCTCACTCATGAGATGCTGGACCCCAGGGTGGGGGCAGGGACGGGTGTGGGTACAGGGGGGTCACCCCCACCCCACGACAGCCCATATGAATGCGGTGCACACTCCCTGCTATCCCTTAATAGGCTTTTTATATATATATGTATTTTTCTCGCTCCCATTTTCTTTCTCCCATTAGTGGATCGATGGCCCCTCTGCCAAAGAGCCCTCTCCTCCAGATCCATTACGCCAGCTATTTCCTTTCACTAATCAATGCTTTTTTCTCCTCCATCTCCCCTTCCACCCCTCTTTCCTTCCTTCCCACCACCCCCCCCCCTTTCCTCATCCTCATCCTCATCCTCATCCTCATCCTCATCCTCATCCTCATCCTCATCCTCAACCTCATCCTCATCCTCACGCTCTCATCGCTAACTCCTACCCCAGCACCCCAACCCATTTGCTGGGGAGATGACAAAGACCCTTCACCCCTTTTTTCCCCCCACCAGCATCCCCCTTCCTCATCCTCCTTCCTCCTCCCGCAGGAAAACACACAGATATCACCATTCCCTTGGATTTTTTTTAATATACTTTATTTTTTCCCCCATTTCCACCCCCCAAAACCCCCTCCCCCCCCTTCCCCTCCCCTTCCTTCCCCGTTCTCCTTCCTCCTTCGCCCCTGAAAGCGTTAAAGGTAGGAGCCCGGCACCCGCATCCAACAGCAGGCTTTTGTAGGGCTGATTTATGACTTCAATCTTGGTTCACCCAGAGTTCACGGGGATTTGCTGTTCCTGAGGGCTAAAAGATGGTCTCACTTGACAAGTGTGACTATTGGAAATGCCTCTCCCGCTCCCTCGCTCTCTCAACCGCTGCCTTGCCAGAGAGTAAAAGGTTTTCTAATTGAGAATGAGACTCGGGGGCTGAGGCTCGTCTCAACCCCCCCCCCCCACCCAACCCTACCCCACCCTGCATCTTCTCTCCTCCTTGCTTTGATTTTCAGCCTCAGGTATGGGCTGGAGGGTGAAATAGGTGGGGGGGGGAGCTGGAGGGGGTTCAGCACCCTAAAAAACGCACTCACTGCTGGTGTTATAGGGGGTGATGGCCAACGAAGGGTCGCGTGTCATCATCCCTGTGTCGTGTCCCCCCCCTGCCCCAGCTCTAATTCCCAAGGGAATATATACAAATAACCACCCCCCCCGCCCCTTTCCTCCTCCCTCCCCCAAATTCCTTTCCAGCCCCTGCTGCCACTGCTGGGTTTTAAACAAGTAAAATAGTTTATGGAAGGCAGCGAGGTCTTAAACTCCCGCAGAAGCATCGACCATAAATTACCCGACGTGACTCGCTTCCCAATGCACCCAGCCCTGCATCTCCCACCGCCGGCTCCCAACACCCACCCCCCCCCACCACCTCCTCCCCACTACACCTCCTATCCTCCCCCTCCCCAATCTTCCTCCCCCTCCAACCCCAGCCTCATCATCCTCCCGCGCTCCAAAGCTCGAAGGTTTCTCTTTGGGGGGATGGGGAGGAGCGGGTAGGGTAGGGGGGGTGTTTTTTGCACACCAAGCACCCCTTCCCCAGCCCCGCCTGCCTTTCAGCTGTGAAATAACCCTTGTGGGAATGTTAATAAGATGCAAATTTCAGCCGCAGCTAATCGCTTTCTGGGCCAGCGCACGCGTGCGTGTGCGTGTGCGTGGCAGGGTGTGCGCACACCTAATTTATGCTCCGAGGTAACGAAGCAGCCAAACTCTGGGTGTGCAGGTTACTGGGATGCTCCTGGTGCAGGATGTGGCCCCAGTCCCAATCCTGCACTAATCCTGCCCCAATCCTGCCCCAATCCTGCATCAATCCCACCCAGAGTACCCAGTGCAACAGCTGGATTTACAGGTGCAGCATCCCAACCTCTGTACGTACGCATCCCTATGCATGTCTATACGTGTAGCCCTGGGGTTGTGGGCAGCCAAAGGTAGCCCAGGATGTTGTGTGGGTGCTCCAAGACCCCCCCTCCAAATGCTCAGTGTGGCCACGCACGCCCCGTTCCGTGCTGAACGGCCTCTATATGTTGTCTTTACGTGTAGAGGTCGCGGTACGTACAGGCTGGGCGCAGAGACGCGTGTCAGGTCATTGCACAGACAGAGTTATTGGGGGGTGTTTGGGGGGGGTTGATGAGGTGATGTGTAGGGAGGGAGCTATGGTGTGGCTGCGGGGCTGCAGGGCCCCATTTCCATATGTCTGCAATTCTATACGTCCCCGGTTCTATACATGGAGGTGTTTTCCTTGCCCTGGTCGTGGGCTGCGCTGTGCGGCACGGTGGGGATCCCCAAGATCTACCAGCTCAGGCTTGGGGGGCATCACCCCACCCAGGGGTCTCCAGGTTAACCCTGAAGGTGAAACATCCAGCATCCCCCCCCCCCCCCTTCCTCCTAGAGCAGCTGGGAAGGGAAAACCTTGGGAAGAATCCGTGGGGCCCCTGCAGAGACATCCCCCCACCATCCACGAGCCCCTCTGCTCCTCCTCCCTCCCACAGCGAGCACCCCGTGGGTGACAGTGGCAGAGCTCAAGGTCACCCCTCCTCTCCCAGCCTCTCCCAAGGGACCAATTTCAGGTCTCTTCCTCCCAAAACATGATGGGCAGGAGCACATCCCAACGGACCCCCACTCCCAGGGTAACCTCCACCCCAACCCCTTCCGCTGCCCGACATCTCCCACAGCTCTTCTCCCGTGGGATTTGCCACCGAGGTCCCAGCCAAGCTGCTGTTCCCAGAGGGATGCTGATACCCTGAGAGCATCTGCAGCCGAGCGGCGTCGCGATGCTGCTGATGCTGGATCCGTCGTGAGCCCCACCAGCTCCCACTACCCACCTTCCCAGGAACCTGGAGCTACCAGAAAACCACCCCAGTCCCATCCTCGTGCCTTATGGAACATTTTAAACCTTTATTCATTTCCTTAATAATTAAATCCCTCTGGAGTTGAGCTTTAATCCAGCTCCTGAATATTCCACGTACCCCCCTGTGTCTTCACCCCATACGTGGTGGGAATTATATCCTGCTCTCCCTGCGGTTCCCTGCGTGTTCACAAGGACACGGTGGGGTGGTGGGAGGAAAGACAGACAGAGGAAAGGGGGAAAGACAGATGAGGGGAGAGCGGAGCAGCCCCGCTCGAAGCTTGGGGCCCTCCCAGCCCTGCTCCTTTCCCGGGATTTAACCACGTATCCTGCTCCTGGAGGGAGTTTTGAGGGTCTGTCTGGCTTCTGCATCTGGGAAAACCATGGGAACCAGGCTGGGAAAATTACTCCCCATCTATTATATCATTAAAATCCCTACAGTGAAGTGGAACTACGGGCATCCTCCGTCTGTCCGTCCGTCCCTCTGCTCTGGCCCTTCTGGCTCTCCGTGTTAGGGGGAAACACATCGATGGAGGGAAACCATGGAGGTGATGCTGCTCTCTGCTTGGGATGCTTTTTGGAATGCTTTTAGGGATGCTTTTAGGGTCACCATTCCCCCCACCACCCCCAGCCCCACCATCCCTCCCCTCTGCTCCAGCCCTGGGGACGGAGCATCGCGGGAAGGAGAAGCTGGAAACGAGGAGAGAAACCAGCCGGATTCAATTTGCTCTGCAAAAAGAAAACCAAACCCTCTGTCGGGCTTGTTCTGATTGAGGAGGGGGGTGGTGGTGGGGGTGTCTGTGTGTCGTCGTGTCTCCCCCCCAAAACCGCCTCGCGCCAGCTCCACCAGCACCTCCCCTCTTCCTTCCCGTGGGTTATTGTTTTCTAAGCAAATAGAGATGTAAATATACAGCAGCTCCCAGGCGGCTTTGACCCGGCGGCGCCGCGCAATTCTCGCTGCCATTTACACGTCCTCATCCAGCTTATTTATTTTTATTAAAACAGTTTAAAAAAAAAAAAAATATAAAAAAGCCAGGAAAAAAAAACCCAACCCCAAAACCAAATCCCCACCCCCCCCAAAACCCAAACAACCCCAAACCCAGGAGGAGAGGAACCCTCAGCTCCGCCGGCTCCCGGGAACCGAGTGTGTTTTCTTTTTTCCAGGAGCCTTTCTGGGTGAACACTGCTCTCTTGTTCTTCGAATCACTTTGCCATCTTGTGGCTCCGGGGAAGGAGGGGCCTCACCCTCCGCTCACCCCCATTAATCACCCCGACAGCCCTCACTTGCTGAGGCCTCTCACCCTTTTCATCTTCGGGTTTGTATGCGGCCGCCCAGCGCTGCCCCGGCTCCCGCGTCGCACAATGATGCCACCGTCGCCGGCGTCGGGGCATCCCTTCCCCTGGAGTGCCTGCATCCCGCTCCCCAGCATTCCACTCCCCAGTATCCTGCTCCCCAGCATCCCAGCTTCCCAGCATCCCTCTCCCCAGCATCCCTCTCTCCAGCATCCCTCTCCCCAGTATCCCGCTCCCCAGCATCCCAGAGACACCGGAGGATGGGAATCCTTCACCCAGGAGTAGGGAAGGGGCACGATAAACCAATAACCCCATGTTTATATTTTATATGTGAGTTAATCTCTGTATTGCGACGGAGTGATGAGTATTTCACTGAGGGGAGAGTGGCTCCTTTGGGTGCCCGGCTCCCTGGAGCAAAGACATCCCAGCCTAGACTGGGAGTTTTGTAAAGAGACATCAACTGGAGATAAACCCAACTGCTGCAAGGGTGGGGAAAGAGGAGGAAAAGGATCAATCCTCTCCCATTGTGGGGTTTTTTCTGGTTGTTTAGATGAGCATCTTTCCCAGTAAAGGGGTACCCAGCCCCGGTGCTGGGCAGAGGTGTGTTGTCTTCACCATGAAGCGCGGTGCGACACGGCTTTTCACATGGGGCAGGAGGATTTTCCACCACCTCCTGCTTTTAAAAACCCCGGGGTGGTGTGAGAAGAGCTGCCTGGGAGGGGTTTTAGACGGGGGGGGAGGTGGGTATCACCCCAACCTGACCCCCTCCCTTCCTTTCCCTGATCCGGCTGCTCCAGCGCTGCTGGAAAACGGCTGTTGTAAGCGAATTACGGCTCCGTCGCGGGAATTAAATCACAGCTCGGCGCTAACTCGATTGCACCTCACACAGCCCAAAGGTCAAGCGGGACCGCCGCTCGCTCCGCGCCGCCGCCTGACGGTGGTGAAGCCTCGCGGGCGGCTTCTCGGCCTTCACCAGCGTGGCGGGGTTGGTGTGTAGGCCACCGTGTTGTCCCCTGGCCATGCTCCTCAATTTGCACCCCTCCCAGCCTCTTTCCAAGGGGTGGGATGATTTGCACACTCGTGTTTAAGTGTGTAAATCCTGTGGATGAGGAGAGGATGGGGGGGGTAGAGGTCCCAAGCCTTGCACGATGCGGCCACGTGCGAGGCGAAGGCCCCTTGGGCTCTACGGGGGTCAAGAAGACAAGGCCAAAGCATCACCTCGCTCACCTCCCTTCACACACACACCCCAAAATTGGGGTGTAGGGGTCAAAGCAGGGCTGGGACCCCTCGTGAGTTGAGCAAGGCGAACTCCCATCCCACCTAATTTCCTCATTCATGCAGATCCCAGCTTCCCACTCACGGGTGGGCAAAGCTCTGGTGGGTGTTCAGAGCATGCCACCCCCTGCCCCAGCCAACGGGGGTGTAGTCAAAAATCCAGGAGACCCACTTAAATCCACCCCCAGCTGTCCGCGGACCCGTATGGACAGGGATATATGTTCCTCCAGCGCAGAGAAAGGGAGGCAGCCAGCCAGGCCCACGCAATATTTGCCTTCCTTAATTAATTTAATTGTAAACACCATGGGGAGAGGCACAGGGCTTGGCTCCCCCCACCTTTGGGGTTGCAAATTTGGGGGGGGATCCTTGGCTGCAAACCTCGTTCTGCCTTCGCGCCGCGGACGTTGCCCCGGAATATTTCACGGACAAGGGGTGATAAATAAATAGGCACCAGGTTTTAAACCTCCCTATTTTTATATTTTTTTATGGGAAATCCCAGCGGGATGCATTAGCATGAGAGGTGTCAGGAGCGGGCGCTCGGTGCCGCTGCGTGACCTCTCCTTGCACCCAGTGCCGGGGAGGAGCTCGGCGCGGCGGCTGCGCCAGGGAAGCGCGAGGGGCTGGCGATGCAGATTCTAATTTGGCGATTACTGTCACAAAGTCATTTGTCACCAGCCCTGGGGAGACTCGGCGGACGTCAACCCTCCGATGCTCCTTATTGCTGCCTTAATCTTTACAGATTGAATTAAGATCGGGGGCGACTTTATCAGCGGATGGAGCCGGGTGAAGGGTTAGGCATGGGTTTTATTTCTCCAGTGATGGAGGGATGGAGGTTTCCACCCCAACAAACCCAAAAGAAAATAAAAATAACACTCAAAACCCCCCCCCACAACCTCCCCCTCAACCCCCACCCCACACACCTATCACCCTGTAATCAAATCGCCTTTGAGATGCTCTTTGGAATAAAGCAAGATGGATGGAGCATCCTTCCCCCAGCCCGTGGAGCAGAGGCGATCGCCTTCCATCCTGATATTAATTCTCCTATTAAATTAACTAACGTGAAGGGTTGTGCTGCTTTCATTAAGCTTCGTGGGCGAACGAGCTCCCCGCAGCCTCCCGTCCTCTGAGCGCCTCGCTAATTAGCAACAGGCAGGAGCGCTGTCCTCCTGCCTCCCCCTTCCTCTTGCTTATTAATCGCTGAGAGTAATAAATAGACTTCGGGGGGCTTGAGGCGGGGGTGCTGATGGACCTAGGGACACACACACTGTGCCCCCCCCCTGCCCTTTCTCCTCGCCTCGTTGCCCAGCTCCCATCTGGGAAAGCACCTCTGAAGGAGCAAGGAGGAAGAGGAGAGGGAAGGGGGGGGTGTGTCATCCCCTTCCTGCTGCTATTGGGGGACAATAAGCAGCATCCCAAGGAAGTGAGTTTGCCCTGTTAATGAGGTCAGGAGTTGTAATTATTAGGGTATAAATGATGGGTAAATCCCAGGTTCAGCCGTGGCCGGAGTGGGATGGTTTGGGATGTCGGTGGAGGAAATCTTGGGGAAGTTTAAACCCAGTTTAATTCCCTTTCACGTGGCTCTCACATTTGGGATATAAACCCTTCATCATCGCTAGTCCAGGCTCCCTCTGGAGTCAGCAGTGAGAATTGGCACAAAGCAGGTAAAGAGAGGAAAACCCCCTAAAAGCCACCCAATCCCTTCTCCTTCGTGGAGCTGGCCTAACTTTCCCATAACCCACGCTGGGAGGAAGAAAGGCAAGGCTTAACCACGAGGACAGGCTTATCTCTGTGGCCACAGCCATCCCCATCACCCATCCCCACAGTTAAACTGGGAACAGACAGCTCGTTAACGGTGACGACTTTCCGGGTCACTCTTACCTGCCTGGCCTTTACTAGGAAGACACTGACTTAAAATCCAGAGCTTAAAGCTTCAAATCCTTCTTTATTTTTTAAAAAAACCACCCCAAACAACCCCAAACAACCCCCTCTACACGTAGCAGCTCGTTAGAGTAACTGGTTTTGCTCCAGCTTCGGCTCATCCCTCCAACTCCTCCCTGGACTTGGCCCCCCTTGCTTGAGGATTATTGAGTTTCACGCTGAACTTGATGATAAACAGGCTGGGTTTAGGGGAGCTCAATTATTTTCCACCCTTTTTCTCACCCTGGAAAACCAGGAGCTTCAGTTACATCACCATGGGAAGCACCTCACTCCTGCTGAGTCCCCCCCCCCCTCTCTCACACCCCTGGGGTTTTTTTTGGCTCAGCTTTTTAAACCCCTCTGGCTTTGCATGTCAACACTGGGATATTTGGGATGCTCCTGTGCTATCCCAGGATTTTCCTTTCAAAGGGCCAAATTTCCCCTGCAAATCCCCAGCAAAAAATAATCAGGATGAGGTGGCTTCAACCCCAATTTACTCTAAAAACAAGCCCAAGTCTGTTGGGGTGGGGGATTTCAACTCACTCCAAGCTCTTAGGAGAGAACTTGCTTCAAGCTCAGCTCCTTGGGTTTAAAAGCCTGGACTTTGGCATCCAGCCCTTGGCTTTAATGGTGTTCTTATGGCTTGGGTTGACCTTTCTTTTTGCAAGGCAATGCTTCACAGCTCAGGCTGAAGCTTCTCGGAGCCGCCTGGCTGGGATTGTTGGCTTCCTGGTAAGATTCATGGGACCCATAAAAACATCAGTTTTCTTCTCTAAACAAAGCTGTTGCCGGTCGCTTTGTGGGGGAGAGGCTGGAGGGTGGGAGGGATGGATGGATGGATGGATGGAGGGAGGGAGGGATGGGGGACGAAGGGAGGGAGGATGCTGAGCATTTTTTTCCCCTGAGCTGGCAAGTTGTTGTTTATTTTGTTGCTGTAAATAAGGCAGCAGCGCTGGCAGAGCCTCCTCCAGGTCGAGGGCAGGGGCTCAGCCATCTCCTGCCTGTCTCGTGGCAGCTCGTCACCCACGTGGGGGAGAGATGGAAGGTGACGTTGTCAAACTGGCTGCCAAAGGATGTTGTGCCCTTCCCAGCCATCCGTGAGGGACGTGTCTCCTCTGGATCTGCTCCAGGTTGCAGACCAGAGCAGCGTTGTCCTTCTCAGGGCTGGTGGCAGGGGGGATGTGGTGGTGGTTCCTCCTCATCCCAGTTCATCCTCCAAAGAGATGGATCCCACTTGCCTCAACCCTAGTGACTTGAGACCTCTCCCAGGGTGCTTTTCCATACAGGAAAACGTGGGCAGAGCCTCCTCCAGGTCGAGGGCAGGGGCTCAGCCATCTCCTGCTTGTCTCATGGAAGTTCATCACCCACGTGGGGGAGAGATGGAAGGTGATATTGTCAAACTGGCTGCCAAAGGATGCTGTGCCCTTCCCAGCCATCCGTGAGGGACGTGTCTCCTCTGGATCTGCTCCAGGTTGCAAGCCAGAGCAGCGTTGTCCTTCTCAGGGCTGGTGGCAGGGGGGATGTGGTGGTGGTTCCTCCTCATCCAAGTTCATCTTCCAAAGAGATGGATCCCACTTGCCTCAACCCTAGTGACTTGAGACCTCTCCCAGGGGGCTTTTCCATACAGGAAAACGTGGGCAGAGCCTCCTCCAGGTCGAGGGCAGGGGCTCAGCCATCTCCTGCCTGTCTCATGGCAGCTCGTTACCCACGTGGGGGAGAGATGGAAGGTGATATTGTCAAACTGGCTGCCAAAGGATGCTGTGCCCTTCACAGCCATCCGTGAGGGACATGTCTCCTCTGGATCTGCTCCAGGTTGCAAGCCAGAGCAGCGTTGTCCTTCTCAGGGCTGGTGGCAGGGGGGATGTGGTGGTGGTTCCTCCTCATCCCAGTTCATCCTCCAAAGAGATGGATCCCACTTGCCTCAACCCTAGTGACTTGAGACCTCTCCCAGGGGGCTTTTCCATACAGGAAAACGTGGGCAATCAGCCACAATGCTCCCCCCCTCCTCAGCTCTTGGTTACTCACTCCCTCTCAAGGTGTTGCCCATCCTCTCCCCAACCCCAACCGGGAACCAGGGGGGAGCTGTGGGAAGCAATTTGCCACATCCCGTAAGCTTCTCTTGGCAGTGGGGAATCACCCATGCCAGGGGAGATGCTTTTCAGGAGGAACTGAGCAGGAGAAGCTCATCTTCTCTACCAGAACCTGCAGGAGCCTACGGGAAGGAGAGATGGATCCTGACCGAAGAAGCGCCAGGGGATGGGCAGTAAATTGCCTCTTGCTGACAGAGGAGCACTTTCCTGTGGACCAGAGTGCACTTTGCATGCATTTTGCATGCTCTTTAAATGCACTTTAAATTAATGCACTTCAAACTCCAACCCTCAGTTAATTTAGATTCGCTGACCTCCCCCCCCCACTGCCCCCCACTGCGTTCCCTCACAGACACTTCCCTGCTGCAGGACCCAACCTAATGGGCCCAAAGTCCTCCTGAAGCTGGGAGAAGGGCCCTTCCCTGCTGCAGGACCCAACTTAATGGGCCCAAAGCCCTCCTGAAGCTGGGAGAAGGGCCTTCAGATTGGCTTCACCTCACGTCCCATGGACCCAAAACATGGTGTCAACTCTGATCTCCTCCTTCTATCCCTGGAGAGAGATGGGTACCCACACATTTGTCCTCCAAAGGGGTGAGTAGGATGAGAGATGACCCACATCTAGTGGTCCACCTTTCTCCATGGACCCTGGAAGATGCTGAAAGAAGCCATCTAGGCCAATGTTTTCTATTTAAATAAGCAAAGCCCACAGTTAGTGCTGGAAAAAGCTCTTCATCCCTCCCTGGACCTTCCTTGGCTTCAAGGAGTGAAGCAACACTGCCTCAACCTGTGTGAGACTGTACCAAAGACTTAGACATGCTGATGGAGACCCTTGATGGGACATGGATTTGCTGAGCTAATTAATATCCAAATCTTTCACCCCATCCACTCACTGTGTAGCCAAGGCCATGGGATGTAAATGCCTCCTAGCAGGATCCACCATCCCATAAGTGGTTCCAGACCAGTCTGCTCTGCTCACTGTCATCTCCAGGTTGCCTCCCAAAGGGGAGTAATTGATTTCACTCCCATCCTACTAACTTTCCCCTGTATTGATCCGTTGCCAATTGGCTGCTCTGCAAGAGAAATGAAGCTGCACAATGAGCTGTTACCACGTCAGCAGAGTCTCAGAAGGACAAAGTCAAGGGGATGTGCTCTTCCTCTGCGACACAGGGGCTTTGCCAAGCTCTGTTGGGAAAGAGGTGGAAGCATTTGGTGCCTCTGTGGCCTCACATGTGGTTGGTTGGCCAAGCAGGATGGATCCTGTCCTTCAAGAGGGTGGTTGGACCCCAGCTCATCATCCTCTGGAAGGAGGAGAGAGGTTGTGGTCTTGGAGCAGGTCCATGAGGGAGGTGGGTATGGGCGAGCTGATACACTGTCAGAGCCTGTGAACCCAGCAGCACTGAGACATATCATTGGATATCAGACTGGTGTGGGTGGGAAGGGACCTCAAAGCCCCCCCCAGTGCCCCCCCCTGCCATGGGCAGGGACACCCCCCCCAGCCCAGTGTGCCCCAAGCCCCATCCAACCCAGCCTTGAGCCCTGCCAGGGATCAGCCCCAGCTTCTCTGGGCACCCTGTGCCAGGGCCTCCCCTCTCCCTGGGAAAGATTTCTGCTTCCCAGCCTCTCTCCATCCTCCTCCTGCAGCTGAAGGCCATTCCCCTGGGCCTGGCCCTCCCTGCCTTCAGCACCAGCCCCTCTCCAGATCTTCTGGAGCCCCTCGAGGGACAGGAAGGGGCTGGGAGCTCTCCCCAGAAGCAGCTTTCTCTTCTCCATGCTGAACCAGCCCAGCTCTCCCAGCCTAGCTCCAGAGGAGAGGGTCCTTGGATCATCTCCATGGCCTCCTTGGGACTTGCTCCAACAGCTCCACGTCCTCCTTGTCCTGGGGACCCCCGAGCTGGATGCAGAGCTGGATTTTGCTCAGGTCTGTGTAGGTGACATCACCCAACCATTGTAACCCCATCCCCAAATCTGTAACTCCACTGGACTGTCACATCTCAAAACACAAGGGATGATGGCTTAGCATCTTCATCTGCCAGTCCTTTCAGGACCCTCAGATGCATCTGATCAGGTCCCAGGGACTTGTGCACCTTCAGGTACCTTAGACAGTCTTCTACCATGGCTGGTAAGGGGACATCCATCAGCATTAACCCCAAATCAACTCCTAAAGTGGATTAACTGGAGCACATGAAGCCTCTTTCTGGACACTTACTCAGAATTACAGTTGGTTTAATTCAGTTTAGCTTAATTTGCAAAGCTAAACCAAATTAAGGCTGGCTGCCTCCTGAATGAGAAGGTCCATGTGTGGGCTTAATATCATTTAGCTGGGCCTCTTTAAATTCACACCCCTGGTTGATCTATGAGTCCCCTGGGGGAAGCAACTTGGCAGGTAGCCTCAAGGTAAAAATTAGAGTGTCTTCTTGGAGTTGGAGCTTTGTTCTGGGCCAATTGCCCTTTTGCTGCCAGCCTGCCACCCCTCTGAGTGGTGGCTGATCTCAGAGGGCTTTCATCACACATCCAGCAGCGTGATGGAGACTGAATGAGACACAAGGATGAGGCACCTGGGAGATGTAGCTGCACTTTGGATGGAGAAACATGGGAAACTGGGAGTGTTTGTGTGTCTCTGGTGGCAGCTGGGACCATCACGCACCCAGTGCATGGAGAGGAGAAGGTCCTGATGGTGGTAAGTGGGGTGCTGAGAGAGGTTTGGGGTATGGGATGCAATTTCTTTTCCAGTTCTAGGAATGGGGAGATGTTTGGAGAGGTTGGGGTTGCCCACAGGGTTGTGGCACCTGGCTGTGGTCACCATCACTTGGCAGTGGTGAGCAGAGAAGGCACCAGCTCTGGAAGATGGGTCTCCAGGTATCTACACCCTCTCTGCCGGCACCTCTCCCAGGCCCAGAGGCCAAAGCCTGACTTCATCAGGCTTCCCTCACCTCATTTCCCCACCTCCATCTCCAGCTCGATCCCTTGGATGTGTCCACAGGGTCCCCAAACTTTGGGTCAGGTTGGAGAGAGAAGACTTTCCCCAGTCTGGATATCTCCTGCAGCCACAGAGATGTGGCCATCAGGGAGGGATTTGGACCACTCCAGGCACAAGACACCACGATCAGGCTGAGACCCTCCAACCCTCTGAGGAGATGGTATCTGCAGCAGAGATCAGGCTGGAATTTGGCTACGAATGACCCCATCAAGCTGGGCACCAGGAGGGGAAATGCCTCCACTGAGGTTTTGAGGAGGTTTCTTGTCTTCTCTTTATTAATCATGGAAAAGCAAGCAGGTCCCTTCCCCTCCCATAAATCTTCAGGCCTGTTTGTCCAACCCTTGGCTCACGCCGCTTCCCAGCTCCACTCCCACGATGGACAAACAGAGGAGGACAGACAGATGCCTGGCAGCACCAAGCTCCCATGGGGGTCAAGCACATGCTTAAAGTTAAGCAAACATTTCCCTGCTCTGCTGAGCAGGGGCATTAAACTCCTAAGGTTTGCTTTCAATTCCTGGGATGGATTTCCTGGTGGCTCCAGAGGGGCTTTGATTTGGAGGATGGGGAGGTGGGTTTTCAGAAGGTGAGAGGAGGGGGAACTTTAGCTTTTTAGGGAAAATTGAGGGTTCTCCCCTGTGTCTGGGCAGATCCTGGTGACTTCATCACATGGCTCCTGATAACTTGACAATAAGCCCCCAAAAAGCTAAACTTGGGAGGAGTTGTGAAGCTTTAGTACTAACCCAAGAGCTAACCCAGCATCTACACTGACTTTCAAAGACGTTGGGGTTGATGGAAACCCAGGGATCACCAGTCCAACCGCCTTCCTTTTGCTTGTCAGTGATGGAGAAGCAAAGCCCTTTCTGGATGGGGATGTCTGAGAAACACGTCTGATCAATTCTTTCTTATGGTGCAATTCGCTTTGATATCCATCCATCCATCCCATCCATCCATCCATCCATCCATCCATCCATCCATCCATCCATCCATCCATCCCATCCTTCATCCATCCATCCATCCATCCATCCCATCCTTCCATCCATCCATCCATCCATCCATCCATCCCATCCTTCCATCCATCCATCCATCCCATCCTTCCGTCCATCCATCCATCCACCCAACCACTACTACACCCATCCAGAAACAAAAGAAGGAGAGGAAGGTCTGGGGCTTGACAGAGACACAGAGCTGGAACAGCTCCCTTCACCATCCCTCTTCTCCTCTAATTAAGGCCAAAATATTCCAAGTGTCTTCTCATCTCCTAGCTGTCTTGCTTCCATTAGTTGATGGGCAGCTCCTGAAGTGCCTCAGCAGAGGGTTTTAAGAGGAACCACTCTCCAGGTGGCCATTACTGGATCTTAAAAGCATTTCATTGCACAGGCAGATGTATGTTTAGCAAAGCTCAGGTGGCTACTTAATGTCATGTTTATCCTGGGCCAGACACTTCTCCAAACGAATGAGGCTCTAAGATCTGGGCTCCTCCTTTGTTTAATGGGCTTTAAAGTTGTTTAAATCATCAGCTTCACTTTAAACATCTCACTTAAATTGGACAATCTCTTCTTCTCCATTAAAACTTCATCCATCACAAGTGGGGGGATGAATCTTTCCATGAAACCCCATGGAGAACAGACACATCCCTGCTCAGCCCAGGCCATGGGTTTGGCTGTTTCCATGCAAGGATGCACCATTTCTAGGCAGAATGGGCCCCAAAATCAGCCAAGAGATGATGTTGCAACCTCCCTTCTCCCATGCACCATGGCTGGGATGAATGATGTCAGCTTTGGTGGTCTGATGCACACGCTGGGCCTTTTCCGTTCTCCCAACGCCCCTTCCTTGAGCCAGATACCCCCCAGACCACCCCCCTACCAAGACACTCAGCACCTATGGTCCACTGTGGTGAGATGGTGGAGAATGGTTGACCGATGGGGACAAACTGGTGGCAAAGGTTGAGTGTCCAGTATGGACCATGGAGAAGGACCATACTCATCTCAGAGTATGGGCAGCAGGAGCAAAGCCTGGAGGTGGGATGGGTGTGGTAAAGCCTCAAATGATGTCAGGACCTTCTGTTGAACTTTGTGTTGAGGATACTGAGCTAGGACCAGAGAAACCACCAACACCACTGTGATGGATTCTCCATCCATATCAACCATTAAATCCAAAACACTTCTTCTCTTAGCTACAAGAGAGGAGAATCCCAGCAGCATGAACACAGACGAGTCCCATGCTCACAACCACCTCACTTATTCCCTGTGCACCCACAAATTTACAGCCACCCCACCCTGTCACTCACAGAACCCACCCCGCTCCTCCCCAACCCTACATGTGGAAAGCTGTTGCCTCCCTGACTTTGTCTTCTCCTTGAGGGGTGGAGATGGAAATACCTCCTGGCTGTCCTGAGGTGATTCATGCTCTGGTACCCAACCACGTGTGCTTCCCTGTCCACCATAAATCCCCTCATGGTTCCTCCACCTGACTTGTTCTTTGTGTGTTTCTCAGATGAAGAACTGTTGCTTCAGGGGGAAGGGGGAGAGGTAGGTCCCCCACCCAACCACCCATGGAATATTTCACAGTTGCAGAGGCTGATGTCTTCGGTGGGGTGGATGGGATTGTCCTCCCCCAGCTGGTCCTCCAGCATCTCCAGTGCAGAGCTCAGGAAAAAGAGATTTTTAAAGTGGGTTTTTTTGGGGGGAATTTGATGTGTTATAAACCCAGGACCGTGTTGTCCCACCCTGGGGGCAACAGCCTGAGAGCCCAGAGTCTATGCTGGGAGCCAGGATGTGATCAGGGCAGAGTTGGAGCCAGGCTGAAGCAGGGTCAGATGTCCCCTTCCCTTGTTGTCAGCCCAATCATCACCTTGAGACCTTTTGGCTGCCTAAATGATGAGGTCCATCTGCTCATGGACCCCAAAGTCAGCAGAGGGCCTGGAACAGGGGCCTGGAGCAGGATCAGGGCCTGGAGCAGGGGACTGGAGTAGGGACAGGGCCTGGAGCAGGGGGTCTCGAGCAGGGTCAGGGTCTGGAATGGGCCTGGAGCAGGGACAGGGCCTGGAATGGGCCTGGAGCAGGATCAGGGCCTGGAGCAGGGGACTGGAGTAGGGTCAGGGTCTGGAGCAGGGGCCTTGAGCAGGGTCAGGTCCTGGAATGGGCCTGGAGCAGGGGACAGGGCCTGGAATGGGCCCTGGAGCAGGATCAGGGCCTGGAGGAGGGGCCTGGAGCAGGATCAGGGCTCGGCGCAGGGGCCTGGAGCAGGGCCAGGGCCTGGAGCAGGGAACTGCAGCAGGGTCAGGGTCCGGATCAGGGGCCTGGAGCAGGATCAGGGCTCGGAACAGGGGTCTGGAGCAGGGACAGGGCCTGGAATGGGCCTGGAGCAGGGTCAGGGCCCAGAGCAGGGGCCTGGAGCAGGATCAGGGCTCGGAACAGGGGCCTGGAGCAGGATCAGGGCTCGGAACAGGGGCCTGGAGCAGGGGCCTGGAGCAGGGACAAGACCTGGAACAGGGGCCTGGAGCAGGGTCAGAGCGTGGCCCAGGCTTCCCACGGTCAGGGCTGAATCACCTTCCCTGGATGTGTTTAAAAAAGGGGTAGAGGAGGTGCTCAGGGATCTGGTTTAGTTTAGGATGGGATTGGTTGGACTTGATGATCTTAAAGGTCTTTTCCAACCTTGTGATTCTGTGATTCTATGAAAAAAAAAAGAAGAAAAAGGAGAGAAATCTTCATATACTTCCAGGGAGAGCAAGAAAGATTGGAGACAATTACAGAACCCAGCACAAAGCCCTCAAACATCTTTCATTCCATCGGCCAAATTAAAACGTGGGGAGTTGAGCATGGGAGAATTCACCAGTTAATAACAGAAGTAAAAAGTTGTTAATCAGGCACGTGACCCTATAAAATAAAGGGAATAATTGAAAAGATATCTAATTTATCTATTGAATGCCTCCAACGCTCCCTTTATCACTTAGATGGACAGAATATAATTGGTATGGTGAAAGCCATCAATCTTGGGAAGTGGGCTTTCTGTACAAGATACAACTATTACTGTCAGATTATGACACCATAATATCAAGATCAATGACATTTTAAATGCACTCCAGTTATGGGCAATTGGTGACAATAAAAACAGTGACAAATTGATGAAACAAGCGCCAAATGATCTGGTGTCTAAAATAAACCATAAATAATCTTCTTAAAAAAAAAAAAAAAAGGAGAGGAGAGAGTGTGAGATCCAGTGAATTCACAGAGGTTGGGGGGCTTCCTCCTCTACCCATCGATTTATCTGGGGGTGGGGAGGATGAATGAGCTGATTTGGGGTGGTTTGGGTTGATTTAGGGGGTCATTCCCATGTGGTTTAATGATGTTGTCATTAGCATAATTGTTGCTATAAAAAGCCAAGGGTCTCGTTTGGCTGGGGAAGTTGCTGCCAGCTGAGAAGTGGGATGTAAACACCAGGATGGGGGTTGGTGTTTGTGGTCCTGAAGTGATGATGTCCAGGTCTTTCTGGAGCTTTTGGATGGCAAATCCATCCTTGTTCCTCAGAGGGAGGAGTGAGATGGTCTCCTGGGAAAAATGGGGTGGAATACTGATTTTTCCACTCTTCTGGGGGAGGTCCCATTGGCTCCTAGATGTATCCCCAGCAGCTGCCACCTTCCAGGGATAAAAGACCCCAAGGAGAAGCATGGAAAGGAAGACTGGAACAGCTCTTATAGGAAAAATCCCATAAGAAGAGCTACCATAAGGATGGATCCCAGGGAAGCACATCCTGGACCCTATAGGAGCAGATCTTATGGATCCTATAGGAATGGATCCCATGGGAATAGATCCATGTAGAGGAACAGAACCTATAGGAATGTATCCTAAAGAAATGGATATCATAGGAACGGGTCCTATAGGAATAGATTCTATAGGAATAGATCCTATAGGAGTGGATCCTAGAAGTACAAAGCCAATAGGAATGCATCCTAGAGACAAGGATCCTATAGGAATAGATCCTGTAGGAATAGATCCCATGGCAATAGATCCTGTAGGAGTGGGTCCTAGAGGTATGGAACCTGTAGGAGTGTATCCTAGAGAAATGGATGCTGTAGGAATAGATCCTATAGGAACAAATCCTATAGGACCTGACACCATGGGAAGAGCCTTCGGAGCAGGGGGAGGTGAGGGGAAGGGAGGGGAAGGGGGGGAGAAGGAGAGGGAAAGGAAGGAGAGGGGAAGGAGAAGGAGAAGGGGAAGGGGAAGGGGAAGGGGAAGGGGAAGGGGAAGGGGAAGGGGAAGGGGAAGGGGAAGGGGAAGGGGAAGGGGAAGGGGAAGGGGAAGGGGAAGGGGAAGGGGAAGGGGAAGGGGAAGGGGAAGGGGAAGGGGAAGGGGAAGGGGAAGGGGAAGGGGAAGGGGAAGGGGAAGGGGAAGGGGAAGGGGAAGGGGAAGGGGAAGGGGAAGGGGAAGGGAAGGGAAGGGAAGGGAAGGGAAGGGAAGGGAAGGGAAGGGAAGGGAAGGGAAGGGAAGGGAAGGGAAGGGAAGGGAAAGGAAGATCCCACCCCCAGTGGCATTTTTGGATCCCTCCCCCACGGGATGCAGAAACCCAAGCAAACACCCCTTTGCCAGCGCTGCCTCGGCAGCAGCCTCAAACCCCATCCCTCCCTGGGTTAAATACCAGCTCCAGAAAGATCCAGCTGACCCTTTCACCATCTGCCCTGCCCATCCCTACCATCCCACCGTGAGCAGAGCCAAACACCCACTTCATTAAGCTCCAGGAGAGAGGCTGGAGGCGCCGGCGGCTCCGCTCCCCAGAGGCATCGCTCAGGCCCGCGGTGATGGGAAGCGCCTTTAAGAGTGAAATATGCTCCATTTAGGGCCATCCCCACGTAGCAAATAAACCAACTTGTAGCTTGATAAAGGATCCAGAGAGTAAATACATTAATAGGAGGTAATTGAAAACTCCAGGGTAATCTGGGAGCCATCAGGAGCTCCATCCATAGGGATGCTGGGTGTATATAACCGCGCCGGCCGACTCGCTCCGGCTTTTACCAGTCACAGCCCGGGTGTTTTATGGGGCTGGGGTCTTGGAGTGGAACAGCCATGTCATATTTAGATTTCTAATTATATTTGGAGATGCTTCAGTGGGTTTTTCCTGCACATGGAGCTGAGGAAAGCAGGGGGGGAGGACATGGAACAGGGGGGAGGACATGGAACAGGGGGGGAGGACATGGAACAGGGGGGAGGACATGGAACGGGGAGGGGGATATAGAATAGGGGGGACAGAGGATGGGGGGGGAATATAGGACAAGGGGGGGGACGTAGGATGAGGGGGGGGTATAGGGTGGGGGGAATATAGGGTGGGGGGACACATAGAATGGGGGGGGATATAGGACGGGGGGATATAGGGTGTGGGGGGGATATAGGATGGGGGACACATGGGATGGGGGGGATATAGGATGGGGGGGATATAGGATGGGGGACACATAGGATGGGGGGGATATAGGATGGGGAGGGATATGGGGGGGGATATAGGGTGGGGGGACACATGGGATGGGGGGGGATAGAGGACGGGGGGGATATAGGATGGGGGGAATATAGGATGGGGGGATACATAGGATGGAGGGATATAGGACAGGAGGGAGGACATAGGATGTGGGGGGATATAGGATGGGGGGACACAAGGGGTGGGGGGGATATAGGACGGGGTGGATATAGGATGGGGAGGGATATAGGATGGGGGGGGATATAGGACAGGAGGGAGGACATAGGATGGGGGGATATATATAGGATGGGGGGACATAGGACAAGGAGGGACATAGGACTGGGGGGGATATAGGATGGGGGGGATATAGGACAGGAGGGGGGGCATAGGACAGGAGGGGGGGCATTGGATGGGGGAGATATAGGATGGGGGGAAGACATAGGATGTGGGGGATATAGGATGGGGGGGGACATAGGATGGGGGGGGACATAGGACAAGGGGGGGACATAGGACTGGGGGGGACATAGGACAAGGGGGGGACATAGGACTAGGGAGGATATAGGATGGGGGGACACATAGGATGGGGGAGGACATAGGACGGGGGGGGCATAGGATGGGGGGTGGGACATAGGACAGGGGGGGATATAGGACAGGAGGGACATAGGACGGGGGGGGACATAGGACAGGGGGGGACATAGGACAGGGTGGGGTTTGTGCAGAGGAGCAAACCAGTGGTGAGCCATAAAAGAGAGAGAGGACAAGGTATCAGTGAATGGAGAAGATCAAGATGTTCCCTTTCCTCTGCCCAGGCTGGGTGATATTAATATGCAGGAGCCAGCTCCGTGAATGGATGGATGAGAGGACTCCAGCACACACACACACACATATATTTATATATATTTATAATTTTTCTTCCCCTGCTGCTGCTCTGCCATGTGCTGTCCCAGCCCTGAGCAATGGTCTGTGCAGCAGAACTGGTGGCCAGCATCCTCCTCCCCTCCCTCCTGTCCCTCTCCCAGATGCCCACCCTTGGGATGCGCTCCCATGGGTGCTGGTGCAAACACCCAGCTGGGCTCCCCTGGGGAGTTGCCCCCAGGGATGAGGGGGACACCTGTGAGTCTCTATGGGTGAGAGTGGGATGTTCTTGGATTGGGGGATCAGGAATGGGACAGCCCAGGACCTGGGAGAAGATCCTAAAGTCCCTATGGAAACCCACCAGCGCTCCTCGCTGGAGGATGCTGCTTGGGGACTGATGGGATGCTCTTCCTCCAGCATCCCATGGAGAAAGGTGGTGTCTCATACATCCCATCCCATCCCATCCCATCCCATCCCATCCCATCCCATCCCATCCCATCCCATCTCTTTGTCCCTCCATCCTGTCCCTCCCTCATCCCATCCCATCTCATCATATCCCTTTGTCCCTCCATCCCATCCCCATCCCATCCCCATCCCCATCCCACCCCATCCCTTTGTTTCTCCATCCTGTCCCTCCCTCCATCCCATCCTATCCCATCCCCATCCCATCCCATCCCATCCCATCCCATCCCATCCCATCCCATCCCATCCCATCCCATCCCATCCCATCCCTTTGTCCCTCCATCCTGTCCCTCCCTCCATCCCATCCCTTTGTCCTTCCATCCAGTCCTTCCCTCCCATCCCATCCCACCCTATCCCATCCCTTTGTCCCTCCATCCCATCCCTCCTGCCATCCATCCTATCCCATTCCATCCCTCCCTCCATCCCATCCCATCCCATCCCATCCCATCCCATCCCTCCATCCATCCCATCCCATCCCATCCCTCCATCCATCCCATCCCATCCCCATCCCCATCCCTCCATCCCACCCCCACCTCCCACCTCTCAGCTAAAATTCCCACCCCAATAAGAGGTGCAAACCTCCTCCAGCCCCAAAGCCAGGACTTCCCCCACCTCATCCAGGCTGGACCTGCCAGGGATGAGCCCTGAGCATCCAGCTCTGCCCTGGCCAGTGCTTTCCAGCCCCAGTTCAGCCCCACAGCTCCCCACAGCTCCCTCCCCTGGGTGGCAAAGGCTCAGCGATCCCGCAGGGAAGCGGGACATAAATCCAGAGGTCAGAGCTAATACCCATTAACAAGGAGCGCTGCTTGTAGGTGACTGGGAGAGATTCTTTACACAGCTCCTCAGGATGGATGGACCTCCTGCAGCCATAAATACACCTCTCCACAGCCTCCTGCCTCCGGCACCGCCGCTCCCACCACGCTCTGCTGCTTTCCCTAAGGTTTCCTACCCGGCTGGAAGGATGAGAACAGGTCAGAGCTCCCCCTAATGCAGGATGCTCTGTGAATCCCTCAGCTGAGGGGCAAAATTACCCCCCAAGAGTCCCCCATGAGCATGGAGGTACTGTTGGGGTGATGCTGCTGCGTGGTGGGTACCAGGGGTTTTGTCCCACCATCCCATTCCTCCCTCCCTTCAGCATTCCCAAAGGGATCAGCATTCCCATCAGCATTCCTTTGGGAATGGGAGAGGGGGAAGCATCTGGAGAGAGGGAATGGGAGAGGGGGAACCACCTGGAGTGATGCTGATGCTGATCCCTTTAGGAATAGGAGAAGGGGAACCACCTGGAGAGAGGGAATGGGAGAGGGGGAACCACTTGGAGAGAGAGAGTGGGAGAGGAGGAAGCATCTGGAGAGAGGGAATGGGAGAGGGGGAACCACTTGGAGAGAGGGAGTGGGAGAGGGGGGAACCACCTGGGGAGAGGGAATGGGAGAGGGGGGAACCATCTAGAGAGGGGGAATGGGAGAGGGGGAAGCACCTGGAGTGATGCTGGATGGGAGAAATGGGAGTGGGGGAACCACTTGGAGAGAGGGAATGGGAGAGGGGGAACCACCTGGAGTGATGCTGGATGGGGGAAATGGGAGTGGGGGAATCCCCTGGAGAGAGGGAATGGGAGAGGGGAAACCACTTGGAGAGAGGGAGTGGGAGAGGGGGAAGCATCTGGAGAGAGGAAATGGGAGAGGGGGAACCATCTGGAGAGAGGGAATGGGAGAGGGGGAACCACTTGGAGAGAGGGAATGGGAGAGGGGGAACCACCTGGAGTGATGCTGGATGGGAGAAATGGGAGTGGGGGAACCACTTGGAGAGAGGGAATGGGAGAGGGGGAACCACCTGGAGAGATGGAATGGGAGAGGGGGGAACCACCTGGAGTGATGCTGATGCTGATCCCTTTAGGAATGGGAGAGGGGGAACCACTTGGAGAGAGGGAATGGGAGAGGAGGAACCATCTGGAGTGATGCTGGATGGGGGAAATGGGAGTGGGGGAATCCCCTGGAGAGAGGGAATGGGAGAGGGGGAACCATCTAGAGAGAGGGAGTGGGAGAGGGGGAAGCACCTGCAGAGAGGGAATGGGAGAGGAGGAACCATCTGGAGTGATGCTGATCCCTTTAGAGATGAGAGAGGGGGAATCACTTGGAGAGAGGGAATGGGAGAGGGGGAAGCATCTGGAGAGAGGGAATGGGAGAGGGGGAACCACCTGGAGTGATGCTGATGCTGATCCCTTTAGGAATGGGAGTGGGGAAACCACTTGGAGAGAGGGAATGGGAGAGGAGGAACCATCTGGAGAGAGGGAATGGGAGAGGAGGAACCATCTGGAGTGATGCTGGATGGGGGAAATGGGAGTGGGGGAACCATCCAGAGTGATGCTGGATGGGGGAAATCCCATGGGAACCAGTTCAGCTTGGGAATTCCCTTTGGAAAACAGTATAAAAATGAATGAGCTGGTGGATATTGGGGAGGGGGAGGCACCATGAGCCCTTCACACACTGATCCCAGCAGTTCTTGGTTGCACCAGTAAGTAACTGGGCATGCGTGCTGCATCCTTGATCCCAAACAACATTCCCATCTTTCCCCAAGGAGCTTTTAGCCCAGCATGAGCAGCCCCAGCTGGGAATTTCACCCCCCAATAAACATGTTCCTCAATTTTCAGGCTGGGATGGGTGTTTTTGGGAGTCACTGTCTGAGCCCTGCTTTGGTTTGAGGATGCAATGAGGGGGGGGGGGGAGGAAAGGGGAAAGGAGAGGTGGGAAATGCCACCCTGATGCCAACGGGTTCAGCTTCCCCCTGGGAAACACATGGGAGCAGCATGGAGCATCCCAATGAGGAGAGACCTCACCTTAGTCCATAACATCATAGAATCATAGAATCATAGACTGGGCTGGACTGGGAGGGACCCCAAGGGTCCCAGAGCTCCAACCCCCTGCCACAGGCAGGGACACCAACCTCAGGCCTGGAGCTACACAAGGTTGCCCAGGGCCCCATCCAACCTGGCCTTGGACACCCCCAGACACGGGGCACCCACCCCCTCTCTGGGCAGCCCCTTCCAGCCCCTCCCCACTCTCTCTGCACACAACTTCCCCCCAATCTCTCCTCTCCCCCTTCCCTCCTCCAGCTTCACTCCAGCCCCCTTGTCCTGCCAGGCTCTGCCCTTCAACAAGCTGATTCCCCTCCTGTTCCTGGGGTCCCTTCAGGGACTGGCAGGCTGCAAGGAGGTCCCCCCACAGCCTTCTCTGCTCCAGGCTGAGCCAGCCCAGCTCCCTCAGCCTCTCTCCAGAGGGGAGCTGCTCCTCATCCCCCCCAGGGCTCCTCTGACCCCTCTCCAACAGCCCCACATCTCTCTTGGGTTGGGTTCCCCAGCTCTGCACACAGGACTCCTGAGCACAGAGCAGAGAGGGACAATCCCCTCCCTGTCCCTGCTGCCACCCTGAGGCTGATGGAGCCCAGGATCCCATCGCCCTTCCCAGCTGCAGGAGCCACTGCTGCCTCATGGGGAGTTCCTCATCCACAAGAAATGAAGGAGGAAAGTGGTAAAGAAATGAGTTGGGGAAGAACCTGGGGGTCACCTGGGGTTGGTGGCCAATGAGACCTGTTCATTGAGATGGGCAAAATCTTTCAGAAAAGGTAAATTTCAGCAGGGCAGCTTCATGCTCTGGGGTGGCCAAAGCTCAAGGGCTTCCCTGGGATGGTTCATCCCTGGGGTGGTTCATCCCTGGGGTGGTTGGTTCATCCCTGGGGTGGTTGGTTCATTCCTGGGATGGTTGGTTCATCCCTGAGGCCTGGCACTTCTCTTCAGCCCCAAACCCTCCTTCAGGCAGGAAGATCATTTTCTATCACCAAAAGTCAAGTTTAGAAGGGAAAAAAAATGGGATTTTCCCTGTTTAAGTGACCTGGGTTGGGTCTGGCAGAGCACTGGCCCAACATAACCCTTGAGCTGGGTTCCAACTCAACGCCAGTGTCAAGGCAGAAGGTGACCTGAGGACTGTGACATCACCCCAGAGGTCCATGGCCCAACCCAACCTTTGAGTTGGGTCCCAACTCAATGCCAATCTCAAGGCAAAAGGTGCTCCAAGGCCACCTGAGGACTGTGACATCATCCCACAGCTCCATGGCCCAACCCAGCCCTTGAGTTGGGTCCCAATTCAATGCCAATCTCAAGGCAAAAGATGCTCCAAGGCCACCTGAGGACTGTGACATCACCCCACAGCTCCATGGCCCAACCCAACCCTTGAGTTGGGTCCCAACTCAATGCCAATCTCAAGGCAAAAGGTGCTCCAAGGCCACCTGAGGGCTGTGACATCACCCCACAGCTCTGTGACCCAACCCAACCCTTGAGTTGGGTCCCAACTCAAAGCAGAAGACCCCATCCCCACCCACCATTGTTCCATCACACTGTGAGGGACCCATTCATCCCTCTCAAGGGTTTGGGGTTCAGGCTTCAAGGTCTCAAGGGCTTTTCAAGGTTGGTTGGTCTTAAGGCCACGGGGGCAAAGCAGGTGGAAAGGACCCTCATGCCAAGGCCAGGTTGGCTGGGGCCCTGGGCAACCTTGTGTAGCTCCAGGCCTGAGGTTGGTGTCCCTGCCTGTGGCAGGGGGTTGGAGCTCTGGGACCCTTGGGGTCCCTCCCAACCCAGCCCAGGCTGGGATTCTGGGATTCTTCAGCTGGAAATGGGAGTGTTAACTGGGAGCTGTGTCTTAGGCTGGTTAAAGGGCAGCCTGTCTCTTGTCCACCATCCTCCCTTGGCTCTGTGCCTGGGGAGATGCATCCTCCTGACTCAAGCCCAGGTTGGATGGGGGCAACCTTGTGTAGCTCCAGGCCTGAGGTTGGTGTCCCTGCCTGTGGCAGGGTGTTGGAGCTCTGGGACCCTTGGGGTCCCTCCCAACCCATCCCAGTCTGGGATTCGATGCCCACAGTCTTCCAGATGGATTTCCTTGGTGGAGATCCCCATGGTCACCCCTCATCTTCCCTCCAGCTGCAACAGGGAGAATAAAGCACTGCCAAAACATGTGTGGGGGTGACTATCTGGCCCTGGTTGGGAGGCTGTTAGAGCTGGGATTTACTGGGAAAGATGAGGATGCTCCAATTTGATGGAACCACCAGAGCGGAGCCCAGTGAACGTGGCCAAGGTTGTTCTAACGAGGCCGGCAACTCGTTACACTCATTAGCAAACGGGAAGAGCAAGAGGAGCTGGGGCTGATGCTGCAGCAGGGAGAAATTAAGCCAGACATTAGGCACGAGTTGGGCACTGGAAGAGTCACTGGGGGGGGGAGGAACAGGAGGTTGGAAGCTGTTTGGGGGGTGTGGGTGGGGAGACGCTCTCGTCGGGGGACCCATTCGTTGAGGATGGTTTAAGGGTAATGGAGCTGCACTGGAGAGGCAGCTGGTTCCTTGTAGGTGTGTGGGGGGTTTGTTTGCCTTAACCCCCCCCCTCAACCATCTTGCTGGGGGACACACACATAAGGGTGGGTGGGTGCAATATTTGCACCCTAAAATCACCTGATGCTGGAGGGGGAAACGATTTGAATGGGGATTTTTTTCATGGGGGGGGGGGGGCCCAATTATATGAATCTATTTCACAACCCCCCTCCCTCCCCCTAAAATATTCTCCACAGATGGTTCTGGGCTTGCAAAGCCCCCCTCCCCCCAAAAAAAAAACCCCACCCCCAAGATGTTTGGGTGGGGATGGTGATGTTTGCCAAGGGGGGGCTGTGGTACCCATGGATCCTTCAGTGCTGAAGGAGGTTTGGAACTGCTTCCCCCCCCCCCTTCCCTGGGGTGAGGCTACAAATAAACCACTCCAAGGGATGGTCCTTGTTCTAATCACCCCATAAAATGTCTTGAAGTGGCCGGTCAGAGACTTTCCAGGGGTTTATTTATCTATTTATTACTGTGCCTGAGCAGAGCATCCTTCTCCTAAAGAGCCCAGTGCCAAGAGCCATGAGTTATGCAGAGGCAGGGGGGGAGTGATGGGGAGGGGGGGGACACTGGGGGGGGGAATCCCCACTGTCATTCATGCCAGGAGCCCAGCTGGGGGGATTTTAGGGGGGTAAGGGGGCACCCTGAGGTCTCACTGCAGAGGGTTTGTGCCCCCCACCCATTCCAAGAGTTATGCAAAGGCAGGAGGGGGAGTGATGGGGAGTGATGGGGAGGGGAAGGGGGGGTACACATGGGGTGGGGGTGGGAAAACCCCACTGTCATTCATGCCAGAAGCCCAGCTGGGGGGGTTTGGGGAGGGTAAGGGGGCACCCTGAGGTCTTACTGCAGAGGGTTTGTGCCCCCCACCCATCCCAAGAGCCATGAGTTAGGCAGAGGCAGGAGGGGAGTGATGGGGAAGGGGGGGGACACACACACTGGGGGGGTGAATCCCCACTGTCATTCACACCAGGAGCCCAGATGGGGGGGATTTGGGGGAGGTAAGTGGCACCCTGAGGTCTCACTGCAGAGGGTTTGTGCCCCCCACCCATCCCAAGAGTTATGCAAAGGCAGGAGGGGAGTGATGGGGAGTGATGGGGAGGGGAAGGGGGGTACACATGGGGTGGGGGTGGGGAACCCCACTATCATTCATGCCAGGAGCCCAGCTGGGGGGATTTTGGGGGGGTAAGGGGCACCCTGAGCTCTCTCTGCAGAAGGTTTGTGCCCCTCTCCCATCCCTGTGGGATCAAACCCCCTCGTGGGGCTGGGGGGCGCAATTTGGAGGCTCCAGAGGGGTGTTTAGGGGGGGCAGTTTGGAGCCTCCAGAGGGGTGTTTGGGGGGGTTGTTGGGGGGGAAAGGTGTTTTCTGACACCTGTTGATGGGGTTTTTTTGAGCATGGGGTGGCTCCCATGTATGTTATAACAGAATATAGAATATATGATATAGGGTATATAACACATCATTTATTAGGTATATTATAGTGTAGTGATATAATATATAATTCTAGACTATATTCTATAACATATCATATTACAGAATATAGCATATCATGGAATATATATTCTATTCTAGAATAGAATATATATATAGAATATAGAATATAGAATATATATTCTATATAGAATATAGAATATATATTCTATTCTAGAATAGAATATATTCTATATTATATAGTCTATATTATATAGTCTATATTCTATATTCTGTAATATAGAATGATAGATTATATTCTATAACATATTATAGAATATAGAAGACATTATATCATAGAATATATATATTCTATTCTATTCTAGAATAGAATATATTCTATATTCTATATTTGTAGTATAAAATGATAGATTATATTCTATAACATATTATATATATGTTATATTCTATAACATATTATAGAATATAGAATGTATTATATCATGGAATATATATTATATTCTAGAATAGAATATATTCTATATTCTATATTCTGTAATATATACTGATAGATTATATTCTATAACATATATTCTAGAATATAGAATACATTATATCATAGAATATATATTATATTCTCAAAGAGAATATATTCTATATTCTGTAGTATATAATGATAGATTATGTTCTATAACGTATTATAGAATATATTATATCATAGAATAGATATTATATACTAGAATAGAATATATTCTGTAGTATATAATGATAGATTACATTCTATAACATATTATATTCTAGAATATAGAATCTATTAGATCATAGAAGATATATACTAGAATAGAATATATTCTATATTCTGCAATATAGAATGATAGATTATATTCGATAACATATTCTAGAATATAGAATCTATTAGATCATAGAATATACATTATATTCTAGAATAGAATATATTCTATATTCTATATATATAGAATATATTCTATGTATATAGTATATATATAATATATATATTATAATATTATATATTATTATTATATATATTCTTATATCTATTATATATATTACATATATAGAGAAATATAGAATATATAGAATATAGAATATATATAACAGAATATATTCTATATTCTGTAATACATAATGATAGATTATATTCTATAACATATATTCTAGTATATGGAATTTATTAGATCATAGAATATATATTATATTCTAGAATATATGTTATATTCTAGAATATATAATTATACATTACACTAATGCACTGAATTATAATAATTACAGTATCTTATATTAATTATATAATATTAATGATATTATAGTATGTTATATTGCTTTATATATATAATTGATATTAATCATAGTACATAATATTCTATTCTATAGTGATATTATGTTATGTTATATTATGTTATATTGTATTATACTATATAGTGATTATTATATTACATTATAATAACAGTATCTATTATCTGATATATATCCCAGGGGTGGTTCTGGCCCCAGGGGGTGGTTCTGGCCCCCCCCCCCGCCCCACTCCTTCCCGGGGGGATGTAGAGCTGGAGGAGGCTGAGGCTGAAGGTGAGGATGAGGGTGAGGATGAGGATGGGCCGGAGCCTTCGCCCCCCCCGGGCTCCTCCCGCCGCCTCTTTGTGCCTCTTTGTTTCTCCAGCGCTCCGGCTCTTTGTCTCCCGCCAGCTGCCCTCCTCCTTCCTCCTCCTCCTCCTCCTCCTCCCTCCTTCCTCCTCTTCCGCTTCTTCTTCCTCCTCCTCCTTCTCTTCCTCCTCCTCCTCCCTCCTTCCTCCTTCTCCTCCTCCTTCCTCCTCCTCCGCTTCCTCTTCCTCCTCCTCCTCCTTCTCTTCTTCCTCCTCCTCCTCCTCCCTCCTTCCTCCTCCTCCTCCCTCCTCCCTCCTTCTCCTCCTCTTCCTCCTCCTCTTCATCCCTCCTTCCTCCTCCTCCTTCTTCCTTCCTCCTCCTCCTCCTCCTTCTTCCTTCCTCCTCCTCCTCCTCCTTCTTCCTTCCTCCTCCTCTTCCTCCTTCCTCCTCCTCCTCCTCTTTGTCCTCTTCCTCCCTCCTCCTCCTCCTCTACCCCCAAACCCCCTTCCCCAGACCCCTAAACCCCCAAACCCCCTCCCCCCAAACCCCCCCTTCCCCCCCCCACCCCCCCCCAACCATCCCAATCCCACCCATCCTAGTGCTGCCCATCCCAGTGCCCCAGCATCCCAGTGCCACCCATGGCATTCCCACCCATCCCATTCCCACTCAATCCCAGTCCCGCCCATCCCATTCCCGCTCATCCTCAGCCTCACACCTCCCATCCCATTCCCGTCCATCCCAGTCCTGTCCATCCCAGTCCTGCTCAACCCAATTCCGTCCATCCCAGTGCCACCTGTCCCAGTCTCGTCCACCCCAGCCCCGTTCATCCCAGTCCCATCCATCCCATTCCCACCCATCCCAGTCCCGTCCATCCTGAGCCTCACACCTCCCATCCCAGTCCCATCCATCCAGTCCCTCCCGTCCCATCCATCCCATTCCCACCCATCCCTGTCCCATCCATCCCATTCCCATTCATCCCAGTCCCTCCCATCCCATCCATCCCATTCCCACCCATCCCAGTCCCGTCCATCCTGAGCCTCACACCTCCCATCCCAGTCCCATCCATCCCATTCCCTCCCATCCCATTTCCTCCCATCCCAGTCCCAGCCCTTCGCTTCCCAGTCCCTCCCATCCCATTCCCACCCATCCCAGTGCCGCAGGTCCCGTTCCCTCCTTCCCAGTGCCTCCCAGTGGCTCCCAGTCCGTGCCGGCAGCTCTCTGCCTCTCTCTAGCGGCCTCTCCCAGCAGCGCCGCTGTCCCCGGGAGGAAGAGGAGGGAGGGGATGAAGGAGCTTCCCCCCCATCCCGGCCCTGCCCCGGCCCCCCCCCGGCTGCCCCATCCACGCGTCTGTCTGTCCGAGCATCCCTCTGTCCCGTGTGTCCACACAGCTCCCTGTGTCTGTCTGTCTGTCTGTCCCCCCAACAGCCCCTGCTGATGAGCCGGGAGAGGGTCACAGACACCTCTCAGCCCTCGTTCCCCCCCATCCCACCCCCCTCCAATCCCCATCCCATCCCATTCCCACCCCCCATCCCAAATCAAATCCCATCCCCACTCCTACCCCCTCCCCAATCCCACTGCAATCCCAATCCAAATCCCCATCCCCACTCTGCTCCCCACCCCAATCCCAATCCAAATCCCATCCCCCTCCCCAATCCCACCCCCATCCCACGCCCCATCCCCACCTCATCCCAATCCAAAACCTATCCTACCCCATCCCAATCCCATCCCCCTCCCACCCCCATCCCCAACTCATCCAAATCCCATCCCCAATCCCACCCCCCATCCCAATCCCATCCCCAATCCCATTCCCATCCCACCCCCCTTCCCCATCCCCAGTCCCACCCCCCTCCTCATCCCACTCCCCTCCCCAATCCCACCCCTTCCCATCCCCACCTCAACCCAATCCAAATCCCACCCTCCTCCCATCCCCATCCCACCCCCTATCCCATCCCATTCCTAATCCCATCCCACTCCCCATCCCATTCCTAATCCCATCCCGCTCCCCATCCCACCCCATCCTATCGCCCTCCCCAATCCCAACCCCCTCCCATCCCCACCTCATCCCAATCCAAATCCCACCCCACCCCCTGCCCCATCCCATTCCCATCCCCAATCCCACCCCCCCTCCCCATCCCACCCCATCCTATCCCCCTCCCCAATCCCACCCCCCTCCACCACCATCCCCATCCTCATCCCACCCCCTTCCCCATCCCATTCCCATCCCTAATCCCACCCCCCTCCCCCCTCCCAATCCCGCTCCCCATCCCACCCCATCCTATCCCCCTCCCCAATCCCCACCCCCACCTCATCCCAATCCAAATCCCACCCCAATCCCATCCCCAAAGGACAACGAGGAGGCAGCAGCCCCGCAGGACACAGTTTATTGCTGAGGGGAAACTGAGGCAGGTGTCACATGACAGAGCACCCTGGGGACCCCCCTGTGCCCCCCACCCACCCCCCCGGCTGTGCCTCAGTTTCCCTGCAGGACCATGGCCCATTGGGGTGGATACCTTACCCCCCCCCCCCCCAAACTGGAGATTGGGGGGGGGAAGAGATGGGGGAAACTCAGCGGGGACCCAGCCCAGGGGAAACTGAGGCACGGGGGGGGGGGAGGGGGTCACAACCAGCCCCCTCCCCCCCCCCAGCCCACGAGCCTGATTAGTGTTAAAATGGTTAAACTGGAAAGACTGGAGGCTGCTGGGAGGGTCTGCCAGCAGGATCAGCATTTTGGGGAGGGGTGAGGGGGTGTGTGGGGTGCATCCCCCCCCCCCCCCAGCCCTGTGGGTGGGAGGTCGCTTTGCTCAGTGGGGAAACTGAGGCACAGGTTCATTCTCCATCTCCCAGTGGTGCCCAAACCAGTTTCCACTGGGGAAACTGAGGCACAGATCTGTTCTCCACCAGTTCCCAACTGGGAAACTGAGGCACAGAACCGGTCTCCACCAGTTCCCAATTGGGGAAACTGAGGCACGGATCCGTTCTCTGCCTCCCAATAGTGCCCAAACCAGTTCCCAACTGAGGAAACTGAGGCACGGAACCATTCTCCACGAGTTCCCAAGTGGGGAAACTGAGGCACAGAACCGTTCTCCACCTCCCAGTGGTGCCCAAAACCAGTTCCCAATTGGGGAAACTGAGGCACGGATCCGTTCTCTGCCTCCCAATAGTGCCCAAACCAGCTCCCAACTGGGAAACTAAGGCATGGATCCATTCTCCATCTCCCAGTGGTTCTAAAACCAGTTCCAAACTGGGGAAACTGAGGCATGGATCTGTTCACCAGTTCCCAACAGATCCCAGGCATGGATCTGTTACAAAACGAGTTCCCAACTGGGGAAACTCAGACACGGATCCATTCTCCACCAGTTCCCAACTGGAGAAACTGAGGCACTGTTCCATTCTCCACCACCCACCAGTGCCAAACCAGTTCCCAATTGGGGAAACTGAGGCATGGATCCATTCTCTGCCTCCCAATAGTGCCCAAACCAGTTCCCAACTGGGGAAACTGAGGCATGGATCCATTCTCCATCTCCCAGTGGTTCTAAAACCAGTTCCAAACCGGGGAAACTGAGGCATGGATCTGTTCCCAAACCAGTTCCCAAATGGGGAAACTGAGGCAGGGATCCATTCTCAGCCTCCCAGTGGTGCCATACCGGTTCCCAATTGGGGAAACTGAGGCACGGATCCGTTCTCTGCCTCCCAGTGGTGCCAAAACCAGTTCCCAATTGGGGAAACTGAGGCACGGATCCGTTCTCTGCCTCCCAATAGTGCCCAAACCAGTTCCAAACTGGGGAAACTGAGGCAGGGATCCATTCTCAGCCTCCCAGTGGTGCCAAACTGGTTCCAAACTGGGGTAACTGAGGCAGGGGCCCATTCCCAGCCTCCCAGTGGTGCCAAACCGGTTC